>CAEGAE010081994.1:0-101205 GCA_903067095.1 Girardinus metallicus | reverse complement strand
CAGCCATTTACGTTCCTTTCCCACCTGTATTTTATAATTGCCATATAAAATTTGTTGTTAGCTGTGGATATATTCTTTGTGGAAGAACTTGGATCCTTTCACACGTTTGTTGGGCGAATTCGCCGCTGCAATTTCCTCCTCATCAGTGAAAGAAAGTGCTGGCAAATTAAGTAAGGATGATGAAAAGGACCGGAGGAGAAACATTTTTCTTAGAGTACTTGAAATACAGCCAATAAAACAGGAAGTACCCCAGCCCTATCAGATGCAGCTTCCGGTTGTCGTGAAAAAGGTCTATTTTTGCAAAGCTAAAGTAAAATTTAACTTGAGAATAATGATTTTCAAAGAAATTGAAAACCTGCATTGTCTTACAATTGTACTTTATTTTTAGCAGAACATCTCTTAAGGTGTTAATTTTCCAGCAGGGTTGCTCTTGTTTTACAGTTGGTAATTAGTTTTGTACCTGGAGCCGCTAGGTAATTACTAAGCATGGTAAATTGTTCATTCAGCCTCTTCAAACAAAATTGAAGTCATAAATAGGCATTTCTGAAGAGATGTACTATTTTTTTATATCATACAAATTTAAATAAAAACAGAAAGTTTTTGCTCCTTGTTCCTTGCATATTGTTAAATAATCCTAAAATACAATAAAAATACAGCTGTCTTGAGAAGATACCAAAACAAGGGTAACGTTGCTTTAAACATTTAAAGCAGGTTTAGTTTATAAAATAATATCCCAAGTCCTTAACATATACTTCTAGACTCTGGGACAATAAAACATTTATATTCTTTTCTATAAATGCAAACCCAGACATAGCTGTCCATCTAAACAGGCTGAGAAGGGACGCATTAATCACTGCAGGGGAGCTGCAGCGATCAGCAGCTCAGGTGGGAGCTAGTGTTAAAGGACTAGTATTTGGCACTCTCTCCACAAGTGGTTTTTATGGTAAGAAGGCAAGAAGCCAAGCATTAAAAGAAAGCCATCAGAAGCCTTGTTTACATCTTGTCACAAGCCCCCTTGGGCACAAACTAAATGTGGTAGACTGTGCTCTGGTCAGCTATGACCAAGACTAAGTTTTTTTGGTTTGCTTACTGCACATTGGGCTGAAAAACAAAAAAACAACAAAAACACCTTTATAAGTTAACATGGTGGTGTTTCATTACTACACCATGAATCCTTCTCATCATGCTGTGAAAAGGGTTTTCTTTGGTATGGCTGGAAGATGGCTATTATATAAAATCTCTTTAAAATATTCTAAGATTTTATGTTATGAAATGTGATAAAAATGTGAAAAGGCTTAAATGGTATGAATATTTTTTGCAAGTCATTGATAGCTGGACCTGACCTATGTTGAAACACAATGCCTATTTTGTGTGGTTGTGAATTTCTCCAGCCTGCTGACCTCATCGGTCCATAAAAAATCAGACATATTAACACCTGTCAGAGGTCTCAAAGCTACGGAGGGTTGTGCTCTGTTGAACATGCTTCAAATCTTCACAGATGCATACACCCGCAAACACATAGACGGCACGTTTAAGTTGGAAGAGGGCAGAGAACTCCATGCGTTTTTCCTTTATTTTTCATTTTTTATGTGAGACTGAGACATCTTAGTATTTTGAAATGACAATATGCCTGTCTTTGCTTTTGAATGACATTTCAAAAGCAGACATATTTTTTTACACACAAAAAAATAATGTTTTCAAAAAAATGTGTGAGAATGTAACTCGCTCTTCCAGGAAAGTACTTCATTGTGAATATATTTTTTATTATCCGCACAATTTAAATGTCTTACTTGGTGAATACCTGCATAGCACCTAGACTTCTATATATAAATATATATATATATTTATCTGCATTTTTGAGCATCTGTGTGGGTTTTAGCACATTTTGAACGTATTAGGAAGATAAGAAAATTAAGCCACCTGCTGGTCTTGAGAAAGGCTCAGTTGACAGGAACATATTTGAAACCATTCTTCCACCAGCAGTCTGCCACTTAGTAACCTCTTTCTTTTTGTTTTGCACATTACCTAAGCCATTTTGCATCTTTCCCAAAAGTAAGTAACATATATACAGCCATATCAAAAAAATATACTAAAAACATTATAAAGTTTTTTTTTTTTTTTTAATCTCAAAAGCTTAATTCTCTGAGACATTGCACAGGTTAATAAAACAAAGACTGACTTATTTATGCTAACTCAGATAATGAAAACATGACATTTAAGATATTGGATCAAACTAATAAAAAATAAAATTTTTAATTTAGAAATGTGGGTTTAGTGAGCGGTAGGTTTAATACCTGCTTAAAGGTTGTTATTTTCAAAACCTTGTCAGAAAATGTGTTCTGATATTATATATCAGAACACAAGACCCAATGGGAACGTGTACAGAAATGCAAAAATACTTTTGTTTTGCTGTTGTAACTTCTTGACAGCTACGATGAAACAACAATTTGTTCTATATTTTTTCTTTGAGTAAAAATAAAAATAATTTTTCCACAGCCACAGAGGGATTAATTGGCCGTAGGCATGAACGTGAGCTCCCGTCTCTGTGTTGTGCTGTTTGATGGACCGATGTGCTCTCACCTCCTATCTGCTAGAATCACCTGCACTCCACCTAAATTGGGTATAAAAAATTGATGCATGGACAGTTTTGTATAATAAATCAATGTGATTACGGTGTGCAGTGATGAAACATAAGAATGGTCTGTCCAGACAATTTTGTCCACATCAGCGGGGTGCATGCAATTCTTTGTTCCTGGAACAAAGCAATGTGTTAAAAATGGATATGATTTTTTTTTTTTTAATGCAGTTCTTTTTTCTTTTGTGTCTTGCATGTTAACAGGTATTTTCACGATGTCAGGGGTCAGTATCTACATCAAATACTCTAATCAGGCCATGGAGGAGTTCCAGCGGATTGTTCCCCCTGAAAATCTTGTCTTTGTGCACGTCTCCTTTGGCTGGTCATTAGCCTTGGCATGGCTCTCCTACAGCCTAGAGGTAGCAACAGGTCTGCTGCTGTTGCTAGCTGCCAGAATAACTCAAATACAAGGCCATTATGATTCTGGTGTTGCTATAGCTATGTTGTAGTGAAACTATATACTCATATTTTTTAGGGCAGTTTTTTTTTTTTTTTGGCTGTAGTTGTTTTGCTTCTTAATAGCTTGTCAGCTTGTAAGAGACCAAAACATCAAGAGCCAAAAACCACAGAATGTACTGAAGGTAACTTTCATAGAGACACACAGAAGCTGACATTAAATCACATTACTGAACTGCTTTCATCTTTTCAAAACTAAATTGTGTCTATATTGACTCTGCTTAACATTGTTGTTTTGTTTATAAAAACAAGAAGAAGTTCACCAAGTTAATTGATGGATATTTGTTCTTGAATGTATTTATGTTGTACCTTTCAGCCTGGTTGCCACTTAACTGAGTGTTGTTTTTTTTCTTAAGAGTTATATAAGTTTCAGGAGGTCAAGCAGGTTAAGAGTAAAAAACCAGAAGATGTAGTGCAAGCTGGCTCTAGCAGATGCACAAAGAAGTTGACATTAAATTACTTTTCTTGGCCACTTATATTTTCCTTCTGTCAACAGACTTTGCCTAATGTTCTGAATGGCTTTGTAAAATAGAAAAGACAACCTAGCCATGCTAATTATTGCAGAGTAGCATTATTTTTCCCCATTTGTTCAAATCTTCCACTCCTTGGAAGATTCATTGCTGTTCCATCTTTACTCCCATTGTGGATAATCAGCTTCACTGTAGCTTAATGGAGCCCTGAAGCCTTAGAATTGGCTTCGTAACCCTTTAAGATGCTTTGAGTTTTAAGATGCCTTTTTGTCCATTTCACCTTGCCTGCTTTTGATTCTGAAACTCTTGACACTAACAAGACGTAGAAAATAAAAAACTAAAATTAAAAAAAAAAACTAAGCCAGCATGGATAATAGCAATGAATTAATAACTTAACAAATGTAACACCTACTTTCTCACATTGGAAAAGGATGGCATGAATAGTTTTTTTTCTCCCTTAATTAATGAAAACATCCTTTGAAGACAGCATTTTGTATTTCCTCAGGTCATTTTTGTCTGACATAAAAAAAAATGTTTTACAATCTACAACATCTAAGTGTATATTTCTTCAGAAACAGAAGAAGTATGTAAAGGAATTACACTCGTTTGCCTGCAGTGTAAATGTGTTTTCTCTTTATGAATTTCTGCTGTCTTTCTTTATGTTTGAGCCCTGTAATATGAAAGCAGGCTAAGCAGTTTGGCTGAAAGCCTTTTTTTTTCTATTTTGATGTATGCAGGCTTTTAGCCATGAAGAGGGGGGCGTTTCCTCGACCAGGTTTTTCTGTTTATATATGGACTGCGGTGGTGCTGTAGTCTACTTGATTGGAGTGAAAACATTGCTGACTCTGCTGGATTAAACCATCACCTAGAATATGAGACCCTTACTGGGTATGAAGTGATATCCTCTCAGATGTCTCAGAACAGCTGCTACATTGCTTTTGCATGTACTATTAGAAGTTTGGACATCACATTTGAAACATCTTCTATAATGTTGAAAGGATTCACTGTTGAAGCTGATAAGCATAGTTACGCCTTGCCGTTATAAACCTATACGGCTTGGCTACCAGTAGATGAAATACATTTGAAAACAAAGCAGAGGATGCAACAAGTATTCTGATGAAGATGCTTTTTTTAGTGGAACAAAACTTATGCATGTGCTATATGCCTGTCAGTTGTCCAGTAGGCTAATGTTATTTTTCCTAGCAATAAAAAATTAGCAAGTAAAAAAAAGAGTGCTGCTAACTTTACAACACTCAGCACGATTTGTCTTGTGTGCTTGTATAAATCTCAACCATTTTGTGAGTTTTAGTAAATAAATAATTTGAAATATCATTCCATCTGTTGAGTACAAAAGAGTGCCATCATATGTGACTCTTTAAGATGATCTGAAGCTCCCTGTTGTTGTCTGATTCATGCACTTTATGCTTGCTCTGCATTCTGGTTACAATGAGCTGTTCTTAAACAACAATTACACTCACGTGTCTGTTTTGTTTTGGATAGATTGAACATCTGAATGTTAGCCTGTGAATGTAAATGAAGCACACTAGGAGTCTGGAAGCAAAGATGTTGCTGACTGTGAAGAATTGCTGCTGCCAGCCCAGGGAGAATTTGGTGATGTCTTATTAGTATCTTTCAACACTGTTGTCTGTAAGCTCTATTAATAAAACCCATTTAAAAAATGTATTGGATTATGCAAAGTTGAATATTTTCTGAGTACTAGTAGTGCGTATGTTGGTCACTTGCTGTTAAAGTTAAAAATGTACTTCAGCTGGATGATTGCACTGGGACAATTTTCTCCACCCTTTATTTTGAGATCATTAAAAATTTTAAATGCAATGTGGAACAACACTCATGCTTTTAATAAGCATACAGAGCTGTCACATGTGGAAATATACTGCAGTTTTCCTGTAAAAATGCTTAAAATCAACAGAGGGAAATGGAGTAAACAAAAACAGAAGCAAAGCAATCCAGGCATACATTCACAATATTATTTTAAATATGTCCTGAGGTGGATTTGTTAAATTTTTAGTCTGAATAACAGGGTGCCCTGAAAAAGATCTCCGAACCTGTTAACCTTTTCACATTTTGACCTGTCCAGTGTCACTGATAATCAAAACCAAATGAGTTAATCTTTCACCAAAGAGGTTTATTTCATCTGAAGAATAAAACTATGTTTTTCTAACAGTTTTCAATTATGTTTAAAAGGAAGAGCTGACATGTTGATTTACTGAGGCACATAAATTATGACAGATATACATTTTTATCAAGACAACAATAATACTCCTAAACACTACACTGTGTTGACAGATTTATAATTGAACTGGAGCTCTTCTATGCAAAAAGAGGTTAATTAAAGCTGCAGTAGGTAACTTTAATTAATTTATATAATATATATTTTATATATATTTGCTAAAGCTGTCACTATGTTCTGACAGTGTAGTATAAGACAGATTATATCTGGAAAAAATTGAGTTCCGCTACCTCCTCCTTGTGGTTCTACTGCCATCTATAGATATACCCCGCTCCCAGTTAGAAACAACCAATCAGAGCCAGGAGGGAGGACTATCTTACCATTGATGAGGACATGGAAACAACGGGTTCAATGGAAGAGCCAGTAGAGAATACTGATACTGGGGAGGTTAACATACACAGAAGGAAGTGGGAATTACGAAACACGTAATTGGTAAATGAATGCAGCTCTGGAAGGGAGCACGTATGGCAAATGAGGAGATGAGTTACACCTGGGAAGGAGAGCAAATGGAAGGCTGAGTGTGAGAACAAAAACAAAATGTGGAATTGCCATCACAGAAGACTGAATTAGTGAAAAGATCTCTGGTGTATGTCAGATATGTAATGAAACAATACTTTCAAAATCCAAATATGCTGAGTAGGCATGATAGAAAGAAAAGTGATACAATCATAATATTCGTTTTGCTTCAATCTGATGTGCAGCACAAATTAATGAAGCTCAGTGAGTTAAGCAAAGCCCAAACTGTGAGACATTGTGTCCACTCAGCTATTTGTGTCACCCAGCTTCTGGGTTGGTAATCACTTCTCAGATTGTACCGAGAGAAGAGGGTGATAAAAAAACGGACCTCAGCATGGCAGCTTACTCTCACAGACCACCTTTATAAATTAGACCTGCTGAAATCCCATTAAACTTTTATGAAACATAGTAATTCAATCTGCTCGGGTACAAGTTGGCGCTGAACCATCAGTCTGCAGTGTATGCCCCTCTCTTTGATGGAGCGCAATAAATTCTGCTCAGACAACCTCTAGCCTCATTTTAAGAATTTATTTTGGTTCCTCTAAAACCAATTTCCCTGATCAGAATCTACAAAACTCAAATATAACATCTAGCAGAGCATTTATAAATCAGTCACTTGTGATGTTCAATGCCCTTCAGCTGTCCGTGCAATCAACAAAAGAAAGTAAAGTGGCTGAATTTTGGTGTATTGTGCTCAATACACCAAAATTCACTAATATTATTACTTATCCTTACACTCAGTAAGAGAGCTCATAAAGTTAATTGAACTCTTGGAGTCTGTATCTCAAAAATCCTTCAGTCTGACAAGAAAAGAGTTCTTCAAACGCTCGTATGAGCCATTAAACATGAATCAAGTAGATGTAATAGATTTCCTGTACTCTAGAAAATGAACTTGCTGCACCTCAAGTCATAGCCACCAGATGTTGCTTTTTCTCTGTTGTCGATCATCTTAATGAACAAGGCACCGGGGTTTTCGAAAGGGAACTCAACGCTGCCCTAAAGGACAACAATCTCTCTCGCTTAATGTAAAATAGATTAACGCAACGTTGAGACAGATGTTACGAGTAGAAAGAGCAAAACTCTCAAACTAGAATAAGATTTAGAAGGAAACACTATAAAGAAGGTGCTGTGAGATGGGATACAGAAACCTTCCTGCAGACAAAGTTGAGTGTTTATGCTTCATTATATAAAGCTTAATTTATTTAAATAATTTAACTCAAAAGGATGAAACTAATAGAACATCCACATTCATTATAAACAGAGTGATATAAATCAAGCACTGGTTTATGTTAATGTTCCTATCAACATGTTTGAAAGTATATGTACTTACTACCTGACAGATTTATAATTGAGCTGAAGCTCTTCTATGCAAAAAGAGGTTAATTAAAGCTGCAGTAGGTAACTTTAATTAATATATATAATATATATTTCTATATATAGTTGCTCTTTATATATAGAAAATACCATTATAATTATAAATTTTAATGGTGCTTTTATAACTTATAATTTTCAGTAAAACTGAATTCAGCTGTAGGCCCTATTCTTTAACATGAACAGAGCTAAACACTTGAAACGTATTCCCCTTAGTGTAAGAAGTCTAGTGAATATAATATGAGTTTCACATCATGGACTTAACGACAGAAATAATTTAACTTTACAATTATACTCTAATATGAGCTGCAGCGGAATATTGACATAACCCTACATAGTTCAACTCTCAAATGAAATTGCATTTTATTGGAAAATGGGCTGAATATTTAAAAAATATTTCACTTACACACTCTTTTTTTAATCATGTTTTCACACAAGTTTGTTTCCTCATTTATTTTGAACAACCTTCTTTTAGGTTGACTTAAAGAAAAATCGAAACCTGCTCCACATTACAGTGCTCCGTTCTGGTGCTGCCAGTGAAGAGTGTGCAGAGCTGGAAGACCTCAGGATTGAGTGGTCTCATAAACCAAGGAGGGACTTGCTCCCTGGGGGAAGTGAATGAGTTGTGTTTCTCTTTCCCAGGAACCACTTGAAAAGTTAATCAGACTTGTGCCTCGATCCTTGAGCACTAATGGTAATTGCATCATTCAGGAAACTAAGATGCCCCGAATCTCATTTTTGTTATTTCCCTCCATGACAAATGCACTTTGTCTGGGTAAATTATGAAGCAGGAGGAAAATTACCAACAAGTTAACACTGGACATGATCTAGGGACTTTACAAAAATGCATTTTTCCCATCTAAAATTTGAGGTTGAGGTAAAAATAACAGTCTTTTCAAACAGATCCCTTTGGTTAATATTTATATGTTTTACTAAATGTACTCAGAAGCTTGGATTATCAAGGCTACTATTTATTTTTCGTATAATTAGGACCCAATTGCCTGCAATCATGTCTGGCATAATATACTTCCTCAATGTGTACATTATCAGTTAAATGCCTAAACTCATCTTGTGATGAATTTGTAATGAATTTGTTGATTTTATTCCTCAGTAACTCAGTGCCTTGCAAAAGTGTTCCTACCCCTTGAAACGTCTTAAAGACCTGGTAAAGTGAGTCAACACCTGCTTGATTTACTCAAAGAATACAGCTTTTTTCTGAAATTCTCTGTTTTTTTTTTTTATCAGTTTATGAACTGGGTCCAAGAAAGGCAAAAAAAGAGACACTAAAAGGATGTTAGGTTGTAATCCATATCACATTCACAGACATTACAGTGGCCTGTTCAGTCCATCCATCCAGCCATCCATCCATCCATTTTCTAACACCCTTGTCCCTAGTGGGGTCAGGAGGGGTGCCGGTGCCTATCTCCAGCTAATATTCCGGGCGAGAGGTGGGGTACACCCTGGACAGGTCGCCAGTCTGTCGCAGGACTGTTCAATCCATCATCCAAAATAGATGATGTATGACTCATCTGCAGACCAGTCATAGCATGGTCATCGACCTAACTATACAAGAACTGCAGCAAATGGAAAAGCATCGCAAAGGGGCATTGTTGCTCTGGAGGAGCCACTGAGATCTATAGAGCATTTGAGAAATTATAGGGGAGAGTAATATTTATGTCCTCCATATGTCTGGTCTTTATAGAAGATTGACAAGTACAAAGATATTCTTGTAAGAAAGGTAAGTGACCTATTTGTAGTTTGTAGTCAGTGGATATAAATTAACATGCAAGATCTCCCAGATCCCCATTTTCACCCTAAACCTGGCAATGCTAGGATATGATGGGTATACTCTTCCTCATCAGGGAGATTGATACCACTCAGAGTTGATGTCAAGATGGTTTCAGTTACATCCAGGCCAATCCTGAAAGCAAACCTCTAAGTAAAAAATAATTGGTACTGGGATGAAAACTTTCCTTCTAGAAGTACAGCAGCAATGAAAATATACCCAGACAATGGTTTAGATCAGAGGTATTGAACTAGAGTCATCAAAAGCCAATAAATACTTTTGTACGGTGCTGTACGGTTTGGATGAGTTCCCAGCATTCTCAATAACTTTCAATACATCGATCTGAAATGAATGAATTTATATCCAAGGATATTCATCAAGCTGAAAGAAGACAAAATAAACCTTTGTCTTCTAAAGTAATACTTTTCATTTCCAAGTGGGATTTTATTAGACTTTGATTCTTCTATTCCTTTAATCCTTCTGTATAAAACATTTCTTTATTCTTGCCTTTTACATTCTGTTTTTTTTTGGCCTCTTAATTTTCTTTTGTGCAGTAAATGGACTGCTCAGGTAAAAGACATTGAACATTGACATCATCGTACACAAGCAGCCAAAAACGAGTTGCCTATTAGAAGATAAACAAGCTTTACATTCATGTTTGAGTCTTGTGAATTTTTTTTGCTCTCGATCAGTGCAGCTATTTGTCATTGGGTTGGGAGACAGAGGAGCTTCAAAGGTGTAGTGCTTCTTTGTTGTGATATTAATGAACTTATGATGTTATGAATGATTGTTTTCTATAACGGTCTGTTCTTTTGTCACTCGTGTTCTTTTGTACTGCCAGAAATAATCTTGTATCTTCTAACTCTGTGAATAAGGAGTAATAATATGCTAATTTTTATTAGGTCTGAAATGAAAATGTCACACTGAATCTTTTATTGAGTGATATATCAACCCTTAAATTGTAAATCAGAGTTTCTCTGATATAAATGAGATGTTTGAGACAATGCTGGGGGTGGCTCAAATTCCTTTTGCCTGTATGGAGCATTGTGTAGCTGAGTGATGCCAGTTCCCCACTCGTTGCTGTGTACTGCTGGTCAGTTGGCTGAAAGAAGATCAGTACATGTGAAACACTTGCAAGTATTCCAAGGCTTTCAAGGAAGAGAAGTTCAGTGATAACTATAAATCATAGCATGAAAACCAAAAAAGTACCACTCTTCACTTTCATTGAGGAAATGGTGTTTTAAAACTTTACCTGATAAGACACAATATCTGTTAAGTGCTCAAGTCCAGGCTGTCTACCTAAGCTGATAGCCTGAGTAATTACCCAGCTCACATCAGCATTTTACACTTGTGTTAGTCTGTAAATAAAAGAATGACAAAAAGGTAGCATGTTCTGTGCCATCAATGGATATACATTAAAACTAGTAATAAGTGTATTATGATTATGCTGTAAATGTTTTCGATATTGATTGCTGTTTTTGCAGCTCTATGGAAAACTGTTGTTTTTGCAGACTATGGGTTGTCCAATCCAGTACTTTTGAGGGCCTCTAACTTTTAGTTGTGTCTGTGGTTCAACACACCTGAATCAGATAACGAGGTCATTAGCAGGACTCTGGAGAACTAGACTGCATATTGAAGAAGTAATTCAGTCATTTGATTCAGGTGTGTTGGACCAGGGACACATATAAAAGTTGCAGGACATTGGCTCTCAAGGTTAGGATTTGCGGACCCTTGGGCTAGACTATAAGTTTGAGTCCAAATATTATATGTCATGCTGTGAATCTAAAAAGAGAAAGCCCGAATACATGAGTCGTTTTGTCAGCATGTAATACATACACACCCAATCAGTAAAATAAGCATAATAAAGTTAACTCAATTCACTATAAGTGAAAGATTACAAAGATTCATTTCACTCAGAATTATGCTTTCAAGCTTTTACTTCTGTTATTTATGATTTTCTACTTACAGCTGATGGAAGCATGACATTCAAGATTGGAATATTACATCAGACTATTAATAAGCATTTTAAATACTGTGGACGTTGTAAAACGCATATTTTAAAAGGTGTTTTTATTCAAATTAGCAAGCATCATCAGACACATTTTCTAATTTACTGGACATGATTGTCTGATTGTCAGCATATCTGTTAACATACACAAATCCATGTAAATGAATGGAATGGAAGTGTGAATATATGGAAGACTATGATAGGTATTTTCTGTCAGACTACATTTCCATATTCAGGCTGTTATTCCTTGCATTTAGACATTTATTATAAAACATTAGAAATAACAACACCCATCTCTCACATAATTTGTCCAACTTTCTCATCGTTAAGACATATGATGTCTGTTCATCACAAAGGAGGAAAGCAGTCTTGCACATTCTGGCCTTAAATAAGGATGAAATAAGGAAAAGGACACAGATGCACAGAGAAATAGGTTTTTTTTTTTCTTTTCTTCACAGCTCTCCCATCCTTTATTTGCTGTAATAAATCTTGCCTCGCTGACTTTTTTTCTTTTGCTTCAGGCCAACGAAGACATATTGTTTCTATGGAAGTAAAACATATTCCTGTCTTATCAGTGCAGTCCTTCCTTCATACGATCGAACAGCTGGTGAACACAATCCACATGAGGTTAATAAGGGTAAGCGAAGGCAACAAATTATGTAGAGGGCATGAAGTAAATTATGTGTGAGAAAAAGAGCCTTTTTTCAGTGATTGCTGGAAATATCATGCAGTGTGGCTGCAGCAGCTGTGGTTGCAGTTATTCCTTCCAGGCACAGGCTAACCTAATAAACCATGACATGCATAACATCTAAATGGATTTAACATCACCTGAATCTTTTTTTTTCTTGAAATTTTCTGCCTTAATGTACATAAAGATATCAAGGCAAGATCATTTCATTCTGGACAGCCTGCGGTGGGTGGAATTATTCCTGGCAGCTCCAAGAATAAAATGCTGTCAAAGCAATTAATGCCGCTGTTCATCACAGCTACATAAACATTTAAAGTATATTTAAAATTAATTATTGTTTACTGTTTTTCTCAAAGACTATTATTATGCTGCTTAGACCACAGACAATAAATTTGACATTGCATGTACCCCAGTCCAGAATTGCTAACAGAGGGCACTTTCTGGAGGAATAAAAATAAAGCTGTAACTGGCTAAATGTAAAATAATATGGTGTGCATCTTTCCCTTGTGATCTTCTTCACAAGAAGTTTTTTCCTATGTATGAATTCAGGACACTGTAAAAAAAAAAAAAAGAAAAAAAATTGTCCGTACCACAATCAGAGCCAAATTTAAGACCTAGTTGTTTATGACAAAAAGGCAGTGAGGAGAGTTGTGAGAAAGGCGACAAGACAAAATCTTGTCAACATATCACTGGAGAATAGCGGTAAAAAATGCCAACTTTCATTCAGTGATTAAACATGATTAAAGGCTTTTGTGCTCCTTTATCAGGGATGTCAGTAAGAGTGAAAAGAGTTGTGAATTTCATAATATGCGCATTTCTTTCAAACGTTTTCTTTGATAAAAGCAACAACCTGTAAAATTCACTTCAGATATCAATTAGCAAGGTGGTGTTCTTTTTAAAATGTTAGATACTTTTACTTTGAAATATAAGTATTTTTTTTCGGGGTTGTTTTTCCACTTTTGTTCTCAGATAAATAAATGTAATTTTGAACTTAAAAACATAAGTTTTTAGTTTATTGCTATCATTCTTTAAATGTTCTTTCCAATGTCTTCGCCCACAAAACATTTTTGCCACAGATTTTACATCCTTGTTCAAAGCCAAAAGAAAAAACAATTTTTGTTAATTACATTTCTTTCATCAACTGAAGAAAAGAAGAGTTTTGAACATGACTGTCTAATTCTTTCATATTTTTGTAGATAAGGGAATATTTGTGCATCACATTGCAACAGGAGATTAAAACACTGCAAGCGATTAACTGTAGATATGTTTCATATGAATCTATCAGCTTGTAAATCCACTTTATTAATCTTCTATATTTATTCTTTCCAAATGTAGAAGAATCCCTCTTTGAACTCGACAGTAAAACAAAGTAAAACCCTCAGAAGTTGTATATAGCTCCACTTACTATGCAATAAGGCTGCATAAACACTATTAAATATTTGCTTTATTACATTAGTATCTGGCTGTCCAGACTCTGAGCCCAAATTACTCAGACTCTGATCTTCTCGGTTTTGAGATTCATCAGACCAGGCAATGTTTTTTTGTTTTTTTTCCAATGTGCAATTGTCCCATTTTAGTGATCTTGTTTGACAGGAGTGACGGTAAGTCTGGTCTTCTGTTGCTTTAGTCAATCTTCTTTAACTTTTTACAACATATAGAAAGAACATTCTATATGATCACTTGTTTGAAACAAGTGGTTGAGTAACTGTGTCCTTTCTTTCGTCTCACACCAGTCTGCCCATTCTCCTCTGACATCAGCAATTTATTTTCCTCCACGCATCCGCTGCTCACTAGATAGCTTCTCTCTGTCGGGCCATTATCTGTAAGACTGAGATGGTTGTGTAAGGTCAGCAGTTTGTAAAATTCTCAGAGCAGCCTATCTTCCAGCAACAACCATGTCAAGTTCAAAGTCACACAAATCTCCCTGCCGTATTTTGATGCCGTGTCTGAATTTCAACGTGCTGTCTTTGCCATCTCTCGATGTTTACATGCACAGAGCTGCCAAGTGATTGGCTGCTTGTATTAATAAGCAATTGGAATATGTACCTAATGAAGTGACCTGCAACAGTAAATGCGTGTGGCAGCCAATTGACTGAAAACATATCCATTCAAAACAAGGCCCAAACACATTCTGTCCTGCGGTTGCTCACTTGTTTTCCCCACACTTGCTTCAGAGGGATGAATCAGATATTTTGGTGAATACATTTTCTAGCATACCATTAGCTTCTTTGCTGCTTGATCATCCAATGATATATACAGCAGGATTTTTTTCTGTCTTTTCTTTTTTCAAACAAACAGACAAAAACCCTTCGAAAAACAAGGTGTTTGTAGAAAAGTGAGAACTGGTGGAAAGTGTGAATTGGAACAATAAACTCACAGGTGTTACCACCACAGCAACAATGTGCTGAGACAGACTAAATTATGACAGAGTTTAAGGGACATGCCAACTTGAACAACACATTTCTGCTGATGTGACAGCTTGAACACATTCATGTCCCCAGTTCTTTATGGTAGCTTTACACTGAGTTCATTGTTAGTCTTTGCTAAGCTTCTTATCACATTTGTACTAATATTTCTGAAAGTGCCTATTGTGTCACTCTGCATTATATCTAATCCACAATGAATCCCAAATAAAATAACATAATGAAAAATAAGAGACTCCAAAATAATTAACATGATTTTAAAAAAGCTTTACTTTTAAACTCTCCAAGAGAATGTGGTCTCAAACTGAAATATTAAAACAATTATCTTGAATGTTTCCTGTGAGACTCCCTTGTTATGAATAAGGGGAAGCTTTTTCTTTATCACAGATTCAATGATTCTTGTAATTAGGAGAGCATTAATCATACACCAGGTCAGAACATCTCCAAACAGAACCTTTTTTCCCAGCCCTCCTCAGAATTCATTAATTGCTCAACCTCATTGACCACTAGGTGTCAGTATTTTACCATTTACAATGTAGGTCCATTTTTTTCTGGCTGCAGATGTTTAAAAAAAAAAAACAGCCTTTGCATTACTTTGCAAAAGGTAATCCCTTCATGGTAAATATCTAAAACATAAACTAAATATTTTTTGCATTTTGTAAACTCAACTGGTTAAAAAAATTAGATTCCATTGAAGAGTTGAAGATGATTTTTTTTAAAAAAAAAAAAAAGAAAAAACACAAACAAACAAGTATCAAAATATTTGGATGCAATCATACACAATGTTGTGAGGGAATGTATTATTGCTCTATTCTGGCTGGTATGAGGTGGAATCCGTCATGTCAAGTGAGGAAATTCAAATAGCACAGCCCTTCCAGTAAGGCCCAGCACAGCATGTGTTTTGGAACAGTTTCCTGCTATTATGTTCCCGTACAGTCAGGTCACATGCCACAGATGGGGAGAAAGTGTCTTTGTTTTAAAGTTATGCAAACATTTTTTGCTGTTTGACCAGAAATCCTTGTGCAAATAGTGATAAGTATTTTTTTTTTTTTGCATTTTCCCCTTTCAATTGGAAGCAAGTCAAGAAAAAATTTGCCATTTATGTATTTGATCTGAAATCTCTGTACTTTTGCACACTTTCAGGCTTTCACACATTGCAGCTTGCACCAAAATGTTGGTGCAAGGAAAATGTTCTCTAAACTCTCCTCAGTCTTTGCGCAGAGGAGGATCAGAATATTAAGGCTTACTTGCAATGGATGTGGGTCGGGTAGAGCATTTTCATACACCTAATGAGTAATAATTCAAAGTGCAAATCTTATAAGGGATTTTGGGAAGTATTAACTGCATAACCAAACTTGGGTTCCATTGAAATACACCATTCTACTCAATTTATCTGTGTCTATGCATAGGTGACACATGACTGGGGCGAAATAAATGTTAACATTAAAAGGAATGGCTCAGTTTTAAAGATAATACCAGCAAAAGTCATAACTTTAGTGTAAAAACACAAGCTAAGTAATATGGAAACTAAGTTTCCAGTGATACTTTTAACCAATGTTGATGATCGAACAAAGAAAACCAAAGTAACTTTCAAAACAGCAAAAAAACATTCTGATAAGTGGCTTTGTGTATCGTAATTTCCGGATCATAAGCTGTTACTTTTATCACACACTTTGAAAACTGCAATATGGCTAATATATTATTTTTTACCGACAGGTTTTGAAAGGCTGGACTGCAGCACCATGAAGAGGACATGGCGCTGTAGTCCAAGAGCGACAAAAGTGACACGGAGAGTGACAATGAAAGAGAGACTGAGGCTGTGAGGCTGTTCAATTCTGACACTCACTGAAGAAGACTGGAGAGACTATGTTTCTTGGCTGGCCTGAGAATGCCTTGATTTTAGTGGTTTTAGAGCAAAGGAGGAAGATGAAGATAGTGATCAATTATTTTTTTCTGGTAGGCTACTGCATTTTTTAGCAGCCGTGTTACAGGCACTATAAAAGCATTCATATGCTACGTATTTGTCTATATTACGAAACATATTTAATTTTGTTTTACCTTTTCAAAATTTGTGGGTGCTGCATATATACAGGTGCACTTTATAGTTAATTATCCTAATTTTATAGTAAAGGATTCCAGACCTAATATAAATAAATAAAAAAAGAAACATTAGGATTTTGTGATTTATTTGTTGCTTTTAAAAAAACAGAATAAATAATGAACCAGTTAAGCTTTGACTCTGGTCCCAAATTGGTGAGAGACCAAATTGGTGTCTTAGCAATTTGGGATGTTCCTATGTTTGGAAATTTGAATGAGATTTTGATCTCATCATTTCATGGCAGAGCAAAAAGAAACCCAGTGGTGCCTTTATTATGGACAGGCTGGACAGATTTCTCCTTTATAAAGCTGCTCTGAGTCAGCTAGAGTAAGAAAACAAAGACAAACGCATTATTACTATCTACTCTGACATTAACTATTCACTGCTGTCTTTGTTGAGTTCCAAATCAGATCTACCACTATCACTTTGGCCCAAAGAAGGTATTCACTGGCACTACTACCAGAACAAAATGTGTTGCTGGATAGTCACCATGCTTCCTTTAGCATTCTAATCTGGTTTACCTGTGGTGTCAAGCGAAGTGCGTAAGGTCATCTCGGCATGGTTCAACAAAACTATAAATCTAAGCATACTGCTTCCACTACAGAGATGAAGCTAAAGTCAAGCCAAGATGGATAGAACTAACATTAGGATAGTGATGGAGCTCTGCCAACTCTCCTGCTGCAATACCCCAGACTTTTCTGTTACAGTTGCTTCTCTCTTCAATCTCACTCTATTTGCAATATTTCAAAGAAAACATCCTGCAGCTTGCAGTGGGTTTTATGAGGTATACACAAATGTAACTCCACTGAGCATCATGCTGAAGCCAGGTGCCTTGAAAATACAGATTTTTTTTCATTGCCTTTTTCCATTCATCCAGCCAACATTTCCTCTCAGCTTTTCTTATTCTTTTTCTTCTCCAATCCAGTCCACTCCTGCAGTTTAACACAGTCTCATTAACATTTTCTTTGTTAGCAACACAAGAGGTTACTGGGGGAAAAAAAGCTCTAATTGGGGCACAATCAGGCCACCCACACTTGAAATTTACAGGAAGAAATTTTTAGATTACTATTAAAAAGCTTTAAATGGCCACAGGATTTTCACACATTGCAGATCCATCCTCTTCTGACTCATATTTAATTTTTCTCACTAATTACACTAAGCACATGTTACCAGAGAGGCCGTACTAGATAAAAGTTAATAATTAGCAACTTCACTATCTGTTGGTCTTGTACAGTGGGAATACACACATTGCTGCGAAACACCAGAGAAGCTTTTTACTGAGAAAGAGGAAACAGTTAAGCCAATCTTTCTTGTGTTACAGAAGAAATTCCAGGTTAAATTTCACCACAACGAACATGGATGATTCACAAGAAATTACAAACAGGTTATGAAATGCACAGAAAAACCTGGAACGGGCAATTGGTCTCAATTTCAAGAGATATGCCGTTGAGAAGGCACTACCAGTTGAATAAAGAAGACTTTGTATGAAAGCGCAGCCGTTTCTATTTTTGACACATATCAGATAGAATAGAGTTGCATTCATTTTTGAGTAATGACTGATATATTCCAGGCCTCAGGGCATAAGACTAATTGCATGAAGAAGTTTTGATAGAAGTAATATTATCCATATTATTTAAGTACAACAAACATTTGTTTTTCTTTTTTGAATATTATGTATTTCTTCTATTTATTTATTTTATAAAATTGTAAATAACTGATTTGATCATTTCTAACATTTCTAGCATACAGTCAGAATCGAACATTTTTAAACAACATAAGATGTTAGGGATTTGTCAGTGAAAGCTTTTTCAGAGTATTTGTGCATGTTGTTACAATAGCCGTATCACAACTATTGATTAGATTTATATCAGTAACTGACATTCGTAAAGCTATGAATTAATGAAGCTGAGGCCTTAAAATGTTACTGCAGAAATGCTCTGGCTTACATTTCCCTCATAACCCTTAAAGTAAAGTCAGCTTGTATCAACAAGTCAGCTTATCTGTACGAATGTTTTTCTTTTTAACTTATTTTTTGCCTGTCATCTTCAAACTGCATCGCTGCAAAGTAGTTGAAGAATTGTGAGGTAGCAAACACTGTCATTTTATAAGTATTTCACCTTTTTCAAACTATCAGACCAAGAAAAATGTATTATGAAAGACAGCATGAAAAAAATTAAATAAATGGAAGGCATTCTAAAATAACGCATCAATAACTAAAACACCACAGGTAAAAATAAACTTCTAAGTGTCCAGACTCATGTCACACCAGCAGCAAAAACGGCACTTTGAATAAAAAAATATTCTCAAATCTCAAGATCACCATCTGCCTTTAAGGTAATGGACTTTTGACTTTCTTAAGTCTGTAGGTATTTTACTAAAAAGACATTGCAGATTTTTTTTTTTTTACAATCTCTTAAAAGCTCTTTTCAGGCCCTGTCACACTATTTCATTGTGGCTCAGATGGTCTCCTCTTTGTTAAACTTTAATTATATCTGTTCTTGGGCATTCACGTCTCTTCTTGTTCATTAAATTGCATGTCAGCTTTCTGCTTCAGCTTTAGATATGTGACAGATGACCTACTGCAGGGTTTTCTGTCAGGAAAAAGAAATTCTCCCTTAATAAAACTTTCATTAATGTTGTTTGGTTTTAAATACCAGAATTATAGAAACTACTTTTTTTGTTCATGTACCTCAGTAACATTTCGTGGAATGATACCTTCTAAATATACACTAGAGGTTTGCTTTCACTCACCACTGGTATTACTGTCATATTTCTTTTAGGAATGTTTAAAATTTGTCTTGTACAATGGAATGATTATAAGCCCAAAGCAAAAATTGTGTTGAGAAGTTTGATTTTACTTTGGATTATCTCTTTATTCTCACACAGACAAAATTATACAAACAAGCTCAAATAAATACATACAATATTGGTTGAAAGTACCAATAAATGGTTTTGTAACCATCAACATGTTTCTGGTACGATTCTGGCGGAACAATTGTGCAAAGATTTCCTGGCACAGACGCAGGTCTTAGGAATAGTACATTTTTAAAATGAGTCAGTGCTTTGGGATGCCCTTCCAGATGTTTAAAATTAGCTTGCTAAAACCAGACCAAAGTTAATTTACTGTGTGTTTTGGATCATTATCACACTGTTAGAACACTGTTTCCAAGTCCCAACCACCTGATGGTAGGAAACTGGTTAAGAAGTTCAGGAATAACAGCAAATCCAATGGGACATAAAACTGCAATGAATCGTAAATTGATGGAACAAAAGTGTCAACTTCCACAAAGTTTTTCACCACTAGTTTTTCACTAGCGGTGACTGAGCTTGTTTGAAAGCTGCAGCTGGCCACATGGAAAAGCCAACTGCAACCTGATCAGATAAGACAAACATTGAGCTAATTTCAACAAGTTTAAAGGTGAATGTTTCAAACCTGAGAACAAATTTAAAAACACTTAATTTATCCTAAATGGAATTTCCATCTATCCATCTATTTTCTTCCGCTTATCCGGGGTCAGGTTGCGAGGGTAGAAGCCTAAGTAGAGAAAGCCATACTTCCCTCTCCCCCAGCCACTTAGACCAGATCCTGCTGGAGAATCCCAAGGCGTTCTCAGGCCAGCCGAGAAACATAGCTCTTCCAGATTGTCCTGGATTTTCCTCTGGATCTCCTCCTGGTGGGACAGTCCCGGAACACGTCACCAGGCAGGCGTCCAAGAGGCAACCGGATGCTCAAGCCATCTCAACTATCTCCTGTTGACATGGAGAAACAGCGGCTCTACTCTGAGTCCATCCCAGATTACTGAGATTTTCACCCTATCTCTAAGGGAGAGCCCAGGCACCCTATGAAAAAAAATTATTTCGGCCGCTTGTATCAGTGATGTTGTTCTTTCGATAATGACCCAAAAGTAATGACCGTAGATGAGGGTAAGAACATAGATGAGACAGTAAATCGAGAGCTATCTGACTCAGCCCTTTCGTTCCCACGACAGACCGGTACAGTGCCTGCTTCACTGGCGACGCTAACTTGTTTTATTCATTTATTGTCAAGATGTCTTTGAGGGCCCTGCGACAGACTGGTGACCTGTCCAGGGTGTACCCCGCCTCTCACCCGGAACGTAGCTGGAGATGGGCACCAGCAACCCTCCCGACCCCACTAAGGGACAAGGGTGAACAGAAAATGGATGGATGGATGGATGGATGGATGTCTTTGAGGTTGGTGATGCTGTGGAAAGGTAGGACCTCTGCTAGCAGTCAGTATTGCAATAAATCTCAAGAGGTACCTGACTGAAGACTCATCTGAACAGCAAAGTAGGTATTCCACAGTAACATATCCTGAATGAAATTATTAGCTGTTGACATGCACCACTAATCCCCCTCATTTGCTTTTGCCTCCCCTCTTCATGGTTACAAGTCCTTCATGGGACTATATCCCCGATGTTGTAGTCGGGGATATAGTTCTTGCCTATTAATAAATTTAAATTTCATGAAAATTACAGAATGTGTGGTTTTGAAATCAACATTTGGAGAAAATTTCCCTAATGTTTCCTGAGAACAAATGGTCAGGCGTTAGTTATTTCTCAATCCTGTCAAATAACGAAATGTAAGCCAAAATTCTGACGTCAGCCTTTGCAACTGTAAAACTGCACTGAAAGAGTGGATAGTGAAATAGAGAATAGTTTATGACTGATACATAATGCATGTTCTCCCACTTGAACTCTCATTTAAGTTTTTCTTCCTTTCCACATACTCAGGAAAAATGTCACATTTTCCATTTTAAGAGATGTCGTCATTATCATATCCAGTCCGCCTTCTTAAATGATCTTTGTCTTACTTCATATTGTGACATTGTGTCATTTCACAACAGCATATTAAGCACTGCTATAAAAAGTTAAAATGAGCGCAATTAGTGTTCTGACTGTGTGTAATTTAACATAAAAATAAACTTTTCATGCATTTGTTTTCTGTAGTATTTATTCTAGTTTACTGGTTGTTGTCCAGGGTGTTCTTATCTACCACTGTCCTCAGTTTTATTCCACATTAAACCTCTTGGGCATTTACAGAACAGAGCAACTGTATTTATGACTCTATTAACTAGTCATAGAGTTCTGACTTCTGAGCACGATTAGAATAGATTGAATTTTATTTTGAGGTATATAAATAAAAACCTCAAGTCATATGTATAAAGGATGGGCTACACCTGATGCCATCTGGAAAGAATGACCTGGGACAGAATTTTTATGGCCAAAACAAATTGAAAATCACATAAAAAATTTCCTTCATCTACTTTGAAGGTCCCCCACATGCAACCCCTATAAAACACATTGGTGTTTGTATTTGCAAAGTCACTAAGTGTACAAAAAAGAAAAGTAAGATTTGAATACTTTTGCAAAGCACTTCAGCTACATATTTAAAGAATCTATGTTTAGTTTTTATTTCTCTGTGACATTTCACTTCCACACTAACACAAAAAGGTGTTTGATATAAAATCCAGGAAGTGTTTTTTATGGAACTTTATTGTCTATTTTAAGATCTGGGTGGGTAAAAAAAAAACAAAAAACAAAAAAAAAACATGCGACATCAAACACAGAAAGAGAGGGATGGAGGGAGGTAGTGTGTGTGTGTGTGTGCGTGTGTTTGGGTGTGTGAGCTGATAAAAAAATGAAAGTGCTTCTCCTTGATCTCCGTTCTGTCATCTGATCCGGGTATGCAGTCTGTCTACACACAGACACGGCACAGCATTACCTCACACCAGAGGAGCTAAGCTTGCTTTAGAGCAGTAGTCCCCAACCTTTTCACCACCACGGACCGGTTAAGGCTTGGCAATTTTACTGCGGCCCGGGGGTTTGGAGGGTGGGGGGGGGGATGGGGGGAGGTGGGGGGTTGCTTACGATAATCGTAACTGATCCTCCTGTAACTGATCGTCACTGATCCTCCAGTAACTGATCGTAACTGGTCCTCCTGAACTGTAAGGTGTGTCACGACTGATCTGGTCCAGTCGGTAGAACGTCGGGACCGCTCCGACCTAAAATCGGACATATTCAACATTGTTTTGGCCCGACTATCGCAGCCTGTGGGGTTTTCCCTGACAGTGAGCGAGAACTCAGCCTGTTAAATGTGACAGATAGCCAATCAGACAGCGCAGTGACGTAAGCACGGAGGGGAATCCCAAACGGCTGACATCGCGCAACTGAGAGCCCGGTCCAGTGCTTAATGCAGCAATTAGAGCGGCTCCATCCACCGTCATTTATCCAAAGCCTTTTCTTTTTGTTACGTCTTAAATCGCTTAAAATGAGTCCACAAACTATCACTGTTTCTACATCGTCATCCGTGTTTGTTTATTCTAAATTCACGTTTGGTATGTTGGGAACTCTACGGGATTTTCTTCTGGAATCGGGATGTTCGTGACTGGAATCGGTTCGTGTGTGGTGTGTTGCTCATGTGTAGCTGGACACGAGAACCGATCGAACCTCTTGTACATCAGCTCTTGTGTGGTCGCAGAGGTTTGGAAATCGGCCGACGATTCTTAAATCATGCCATGAGAACCAGACTTAAGATTCACAAGCTCTACTCCTCTCGTCTCGACCACTGCCCTAACGCTCTCTGACTCTGGTCGCTATGGTAACGTTTACACATCCCTTTTATTTTATTCCTTCAAAATAAAATACAGATGCGCCACAAAAAAAGAACATTTTACTTTCATGAAAATTTTAACTCTCGATAATGACAAATCAATGGGAACCCTGAGCTTTTTTGTCTGCAACGAGACGATCCCATCTGGGAGTGATGGAAGACAATAACACCCGAGGTGTGTTGGTTGACCACAGGGTGCTTAGTCTCTATAGACTAAGCACCCTGTAGTTTGAAGACTTTTGTGAAGTCTTCAAACTGCTTCGCCACTATAGTGCCTCATTATCGAGCCGGTCGCCGCATTTGCAGTTCGGGCTTCTAATGTGGGAGTCACTTACCGGTTCTCATGTCTCTTCTCTGGGCCTTTTCCCCTTCGCAAATAAACTTTCCAAGGACATCTGTTTCTTACTCATTTTTGCTGTTATGTGGGCTCAATGTTGGCGCGCAAGACGTAACCAAGAGAATCCGGTTAAAGGATTTTCAAAATAAAAGGTCCTTCAGACTCAGATAATACATTAAACGGAAATATTTAATTATTTCTTGTGCGGCCCGGTACCACTTGGTCCACGGACCGGTACCGGTCTGCGGCCCGGGCATTGGGGACCACTGCTTTAGAGTGTACAACAGAAGGATTGTGGATACCCCTTTTTCACTCCCAATGACTGATGGAGATCCAGTACTGCTTAATCCATGCACTGGTCCATGGATTAAGCAGCTATAGAAAATGGAAGATTAGATGTCCACATGTCCAAATTTGCATTAGGCTTTCATGGGATGTCCCAAACGACAAATGAGTTTGAAAGCCCCTTGATTCTTACAGTGCTTTCCTGAGATTTATTGTTTAATAAACAAACAAAATCCATGTAGAAAACTTTTATGGATGACCAAATGGCACACAGATCTATTGCAATAATTCACCTTCAGATGTTGAAAATTAAATGTGATTGACTTTATACATGGAAAATTGGTGTTCTCCACAGGAAAACAAATCTGAGCTTTTTTTGTTTAAACTTTATGTTTAACTCTGCTTTTCTCTGTTATTTCTGTGCATCCAGGTGCTGAGATTAGTTTGCTTAGCTGCAAACACATGCATGTGCATGACTGAATTCTTCTTCAGTAGACTGGAAGTGCCTGAGTCAAATGCTCAGCTTTGTTTAGTTGTTGCTTATCTGTTTTGGCTGAGTTCAGAAGCTGGAACCCTACCGTTTATGTACTGTGTTTATGAACCTTTTCTTCACCTGAGAAGCAGCATATCGTATCACCTGGTTTTGACATGGCATGTTGCTGCAGTAATGGTAGAGTAATTATTTTCCTGTAAAGAAATTCCCACTAACAAAGGACTGCTTGGGGTTTGGCTCGTTCAGCTTTCTCTTCCTTTCCTCCAACATTTTTTCTTGTTACCTTTATAATGTAGGGGTTTTCCAAAAAAAACTTTCCTCCTTGCTGGTATCCTGGTAGTTGTTTGATCATTTTTGACCTGGCAGGTGTAGGCTTGTGTTTCCCGATCGAGGATGATCCACTTCGGCAGTTTAATCTTTTGTGACTCATGGGTAAAAGAAAGCACACTCATATTTAACTTTTAACAACTTCATTTCACTTTAACTCAAGACTGTAAGCCTGCGACTGCGACTATATTTCATTTGTAAAACAATTTACAGCTATTCTAATGTCCTAACTTATCATTTAGTAGCGGTGTTAATGCATTGTAAGCTTAAGCAAATATGCCAAAGGAACTAGCGACAGGGATGACGTCTTAGAAAAGCACAGCTTCCTCATGATAATGAAACAGTTTATGTAAATTACTCCCATCGCTTTATTGCTCAGTAGTGCAAGTTCCCCAGAAGTTGCTCATTATCATTTTGAATTGGAATGTTGAGCAAGTGAGCGGTATTTTCATGTAAGCATAATTTCCCTCTCTTGTTAGGCTTTTTTTTTGCAGCTCAATTCCATAACCTAGTTTGAGGAGTAAGTTTGTCAGTAATAAATTGGTAAAACAATACAAAGACTGCATTTGTTTAAAGAGGTTCTTTTTTGAGACCCGAGTTTGAACATTAGGCTAATGTTGCATTAGCCTAATGTTGCATTAGCCTAATGTTCAGACCAATCTATTTCTAAATCCCTTGTTTACTAAACTCCCCAACACCAACAAATGCACTTGTAAAAATGAAAGTTTGACAATCAATTAAGCCCATTAAAAAACCTTGTGAACTACATTTTTTAATAAATACAAATCCAAAATAGTGTGGCATGCATTTGTATTTAGTACCTTTGCTCTAATCCTTGTAAAGATCTGTATATTCTATTGCATTTATAAGTCATCAAATTAGTAAATACATTCCACGCGTGTTTGATTTTGTGTCATTTTGACACAGCTGTTCTGTGAAGCCTTCAGTTGTTTGTTAGACAACGTTTGTTAGGAAACAACATCATGAAGAGCAAGGAACACAACACACATGTCAGAGTTGTACTGCATTTAATCAAAGCTTGAAAAATACTAAGTTGACTCTGGAGGAGCTGCAGCGATTCCTATATTAGATTGGGAAAATGTTAACAGGAAACCTGTCAGTCATCTATTGACAAGAGCAAGTCCTGTTTGAAATTCACCACAGGCTGTGTAGGGGACACATGGGAACACATGTGGAAAGTGCTCTGATGAGATAAGACTAAAATTAAATATTTACCCCACACGCAAAGCACACTGTGTGGAGGAAAACTAACATTACACATTCACATCACCCTGAAAAACTCATACTTCAGATTTTTTTGTTTTTATTATCCACCAATTAGTTCTGCTCCTACTTCAGCTGAAAGGATAATAGTGGTCAAAGAATCATGTTGTCGGAATATTATTTCAGCAACAACAAGGAAGCTAGTCCAACTTCATTGGAAGGTGGGTGGAAATAAATACAGGAAAGTATTTGCAGTTATAATTTATGCAAAAGTTGGTTAAACAAAGAAAGTTGACTCTGGTCAACTGAGAATAAAAGTTTGAAATTATTATTTCTAAAAAATAGTATGCCCTTAAATATAAACTTTTATTTACTTCTTTGTGTAGATAAAGCAGTATCACATAAATTCCCCTAAAATACTTTGAAATTAGAGGATGTAACAGTGATGATGTGGAAAAGTTTCTTGGATAGGAATACTTTTGCAAGACACTGCATATAGATTACTA
Source organism: Girardinus metallicus (assembly GCA_903067095.1). Taxonomy (NCBI): domain Eukaryota; kingdom Metazoa; phylum Chordata; class Actinopteri; order Cyprinodontiformes; family Poeciliidae; genus Girardinus; species Girardinus metallicus. The sequence goes on along the minus strand of CAEGAE010081994.1, from coordinate 74,701 downwards.
ATGAGAAAACAAAACTGGATGCTTTGTGGTGGTTTACAGCATGGGGGGAAAAAAACAAGTATTTTAGCAATAGTACTGTGGAGCAGATTAATGGGAAAAGGGCCAGCAATGTTATGGGTAATTCCTGTCACTCCTGTTTCAAGACTTGCTCAATTTCCAGAGAAGCGCTGTGGTAAATGCAAATGGAATAATGTGAAAAGAGATATAATATTTCCAACTGATTGGATGATAGGTAAAAAAAAAAAAAAAACAGAATCCACCAATTGTGGCATTTTTTTTTATTTATAAGCAGAAGTACAAAATGAATAGATTCAACATGTGCCGACAGTGGGAAACTTTCAAATATAAGAACTAACTACAGGAAGTGTTGCATACAGGGCCCTTCACGTCATGCTTAGTGGAAAGTATTGAGGCATTTCCTTGTGTCATATCTGAATACTGAAATAAATGGACATTTGAATGACCCCAATCTTGCTTGGTGCCAAATGAGATTATCGTTTTGTATTCCAGGAAGGTCACACGAGGTCACATGTTTTGATAGCTGTTTGATAGCTCTTCTCCCAGAGGAAAGAAATATTATTTTTTTTTTTTTTTGCCTTATCTTTTCTTGACAGGTAAGTGGTTTTGTAATGTGTCGTGCCTTTAGCTTATGGGAATCTTTCTTTTTCTGGTTATCTGAAATGCAAAAGTAACAAAATTTTGTGGCCAGGCTCTTCCAGGAAGCTGCAAGAAGGCCCTCTTTGACAGAACTCACCTGAGTCAGATTAATATGAAAGATATAAAGTTTCCGTCTTTGATGTCCAAAGCCTCAAGCGTTTCACTCTCACTTCCCACAGTTTGCTGTGCGACTGCCGGTTTATCTCTCTGTATCTCTCATCTGCTGTTTCCTTTCTGTCTTCTTCTCTGTGTTTTTTTTCTCTTTTGCCACCCCAGCCCCACCACAGATTCATACAGGAAGACACAAACCAGACACAGATAACAAAAAACATCCCCAAATGTATCATTTGTTTTTCCTTAAATACCAGAGTTTGCAAAAGAACTAATACCCGGTGAACTTTTTATAATTTTGCTTACTTTAATTAAAATTTCAGATTCATGTATCTATCATTTACTTTATAATGGTAATGTTGTAAAGTAAATGACACTTTTTCTTTGCCATTTCTAAGTCTTCAGAACACTTATTATCTGTCATTTGTTATAAAAGTGCTATATATCAAATTTGACTTCTTAATTTTATGCCTTGAAATGGGCTTCTGTCTCTTTATAAACTGGGGCTCTTTCTTTCCTCTGTCTTCAAGAAATCATCACAACACAGCTCCTCTATTAGCCCTCGAGAAGTATTTTTACCACTGAGAAGTAGCTCGTATAAGATACCCACTTCCATCAGATGTTTGCTAATTGCTGCCGACTAGTCTGAAGGTGCTGATTGGAAGAACGCAGGTGAGGGATGCTATGTGAGGTAGAAGCTTGAAAGCTTGGAAACTACAGCTCTTAGGGGGAGCTCCTGTCTTGCAAACGGCACACGTCCACATAGGCGTTTTGCACAGCTGAATGGTTGCCATGGGAAATTAAAGGATTTCTCAAACATGCATGAAAGAATTAAGGCAACACTCCAAGGGAGTGTTGCCTCAGGTAAAATACATTAGCAGCTTACAGATATAATACGTGTAGCCTGCTCATTGAGGAGTTCTGGTGAAAGACGCAGAGGTGGAGCTGTGCGATAAGCTGGGGCTTGTTGCCAGTGGCCTCATAAAACTGTTCATTAACTTGCAAAGTGACAAGGTCAGTTGCTTTAGCTTGATATTGTGTGTCAGTATCACATAATGATGTTATAACAAGATGTAAAGCTCAAAAGTTGATTTTACATAACACCACCCTTTTAAGGCCTCAAAGGTTTGTTTGGGCAACATTGAATTACCAAGCTCACGAAGACCAATAAACATTGCAAGGTCACCTCTTGTCTCCTCGCCCATTTACTGCCATTTCATGCCATCCTACTTTTGTTTCAGCTGTTTGAAACTAATGCAATAATCCATTGTGCTTCAATTTACATTTCTTTGAAGTCGTGAATTGAATTAAGGTTGTAGATAAAGGATCATAAAAAGTTTACGTATCAAATATCAGTATTTGAAAAGTTTGAATTGCTTTCTGATCACTGGTTGGGCTTGTTGACACATGATTCCTGATCAAACCAGTCACTGATCAGTCACCCTGAGGGGGTGACTGATCAGGAATATTATTTATTGAAACAAAATAACTGTATTTCTTTACACTGGACCAAAAATATAATTGTTATTTATCAAGATGGGTGTCAAAGAGGCAAAATGACTAGCATCTCCATATGAACATGCTAAACAAGTGAGCATCAAAGTTCTGGAGATTAGACATGTGAGGGAAAACTAGCACTATTCATCATCAGCTTCCTTGTGAAAAACTGTGGTGGCAGAATTATGCTGTGTGGCACATCTTCCAAGAACAGGGAAGTCAGTAAAAGTTGATGGGAAGATTGCTTGCGCTAAATACAGGGAAGTCCTAAAAGAAAAGCAGTTACAGGCATGCAAAGACTAACAACAAACCTACAAGAAAAACAAAACCGGAATGATTTATGTCAAGGCATATCTGTAGTTTATAATGGCTCAGTCAAAGCCCAGAACTAAATCCATGTGAGAGCCTGTAACAAGACTTGAAAATTGATATACATAGACTCTATCAAGTCTAACTGACCTTGAGATTTTGGAAAAAGTTTTAGTGTGTAAACTTGGTAGACTTGCCGCTTGAATCGCATCGGAAGTTGTTTCTAAAAATGTATTAACTCAGAGGGTTTGAATTCATACATAAATAAAGTTTTCTGAAAACATAATTTTCCTTCCACTTAACAACAATGCACTACTCTGTGTTGTGCTATCATAAAAAAACATGATAAAATACGTTAGTGTTTGTTGTTGGAATGTGACAAAGTGAAAAGTTCAAAAGTTTCTTGTATGAATTACTTCATGGTTTACATGTGTAACAAAATTTTCAACTGTAAAGCTGAAGTAAGTTTAAATAAATGCCAAAAAAAGTTTGTAGACAAAAATGAATTATTCTCATTTCATGTCAACATGTGTCAGTTTATATATAGTGATCTAGTAAGCTATGGAAACAATCTACCTTTGATTTAAAAAAAAATCCAAAATTAGTCAAGCCTTCTGAAGAGGGTCTATTTCCATCTCTGTAGCACCTCAGTGAAATCTCTACAATCTTACAGGAAACTGAGCTCACAGATTGCCCACCTTAAACAAAGGGTGGGCAATTCAGTCTGACTAGGTTCTGCATTTTTCTTCATCTGAGTAAACACAATACTTTGATGGTGAAAGACCAAAAAAGAGCTTAAAGGAAATTCATTCTCTGGCAAGGAGGCGGATGAGTTGTTATCACAACCGCAGCTGAAACATAGGGGTCCCAGTGGTATCGCTTCTGTGCTGTACAAAAAAAAAAAGCCGACAGGGTGGGAGGGGTTGAGTATCTGTTCTCACACACCATGAAAGAGAGATTGAGACATGCTCATTGCAGTAACATTACTTATTAGAAAGAGCCACATGTTTTAAGACTATGTGCAACACACAAAAAAGGACATCAGTGTGCTAAAAACTTGGCTTGTAAAGAGATTCCAGAGGAGTGATTGGGATGCTGGCTCGACTGTTATGATTCATAACATTTTCCCAAATACTTTCCTAGGTTGGGAAATACAAAATTCAGTTGCTCCTTTAGTTATACATCACATTTTACTAATCTACAGCCAATGATTCAGACTGACTACAATACAGTTCTTGTGTCTCTTTTAGGGGAAGTGAGCCTTTATAACCGTACTGTGACTCGTTTCACATTTGCAGGTTTGTTTCTTTGTTCCCACTTCGAATCACAACAACCTAGCGTGAGCTTTTATAGTAAATTAAAACCTCAGCGGGGAGATACAAAGCAGAAGGCGTGAGGGTTGAAAAAAAAGGGTGGGTGGGGGAGCCATGCCCCCTCACTGTAAGCTTTAAGAGGAAAAGCAAGGTTAGCAAGAGTGTGACTGTTTTGCATAAGCTGTGGTCATGTTTGCTCAAGTCACAAAGGTTATGAACAACATCTGAAGGGTTTCCTGATGCGCAGTAGAGTGAGTCATACTTCTCAGAGACCACAATCAATTCCTTGAATCGTTACTAAGAGAGCAAACCCCTTAGCCTCCCCCTCCTTGCCTCGTCTCCTCCCATTTTTATATCTGTGGCAGATATTTTCCCATTCACATACATAAGAGTCAATCTCATTCTTCAGAAAATCTGCTCTGGCAGGGGATGGCTGTTCCAAGAAGCATATTACCATTAGATATTTACTGATCAGATTTTTTTGTTTTTGTTTTGAATTACCAATTTTGTTTTGGTTACATGTTGTTTTCCTCTTATAGGTATATTTTGTGTACATGATAGAAAATATGTCAGACTGGAACTTTTGTGTAAATACATACATTGATGCATCTGGACACATCATAAGTGATGTTTCTGGAATCATTGTGGGATCTTTCAACTTCACACACCTTCATCCTGGTGACCCAGTTAGAGTGACCTGGATGAAGTTGTACTTCTGCATCTATAAAAAAAAAAAGATTTTTGTTTTTACTTCTACATTAAAGTATCTTCTCCCTTACTTTTCTTTTATTTATTCATAAAAAAAATGCATCAACATAGGCACTGTAATCTAAAAAGCCTTCAAGACACAGGTCTTCGTTTTAGCTGCAGTTTCTGCCTCACAGAGCAAACCTCCACTGTGACTCCCCCACTCAGCTTCTTCAGACTTGCCAGTAGCAATTAGCAAACACCTGGTGGAACTGGACATCTGCTGAGCTCATTATACAAGCTACTTCTCTGTGCAACACTGGTAAAAATGTTGGTAAAGGGTTAATAGAGGAGCCATGCTGTCATGAACTCCTGACAGTGGAGTTTCAGAAAGAGCAGAAGTTTTTAAAGCGAGGCCTAATTTCAAGGCGTCAAGTTACAAAGTCAAATTTCTTTTAAGTCAAATTTGACTTAAATTTTTAAAACACCTCTAGATAACATAGTTATCGGTGTGTGCTATGACATGACCATGCCAGGCAAATAAATAATAATGCCTCTTTAAATAAAGATGCACTAATAAGGCTCTGCGCGGCCAACACTGGTTTGATCTTTTTACTGAGTCCCGACCTGCAGATTCTGATTTTAACCAGTTACCAAACACCTACAAGTTATAAAAAAATGAATAGTCAGTTTTTTTCATGGATGTGGGAGCTAGAAAAAAAATGTTTCATCAACTGCATAAAATGCTGAGAGTACTTGGTTATGATGGATTTAATGAATAAGAAAATTCAGTTTCAAAAAAGAGAGGTGAAAAGTGGTCAAATTAATTGAAGGAAAGCATTTATGGTCTATTTCTTTAAAGAAATTATGTATGGATGCACATATGGTAGTCAAAGCTAATCAACAGTGTATTGTTTACAGTAAGTTAAATCTGATAAAAGGCTCCAATGGGAATAAAAAACAGTCAGAAACATTTTCATTCCCAAGAAAAGCTAGAGCACCCCTAGCTTTGGCCAAATTTCCACATTTAATTTCCTCAAAATGTGTGTGGTGCAAAGCAGTTTGATCATATCACAATTGTCAGTGTCTAGTTATATCGTATGAGCCATCAAACCTTGAAAGGTGCGGAATATTTCTGCTCTCTTTCATCATTTAAACTGGAAGAACTACCCCTTTTCCTTGTAAGTGTGTAAAAGCTCAGACAATGCAGCCATATAACCACAAACACACAGTCATTAAGCAGCAGCAAAGACCAATCCGCAAGAGATCAAATTCCTTGAAATTATCTCTGGAGTTGATTCATTGCTGACCGCTATCAGCATGACGAGGTCATTGTTTTAATATGCACAATCCTCTGAAATGTAGATTGTGCAACTATGCATACTTGGTAAACAATATTTTGCAAGTTCATACCAGTCTACTGGAAAATTTTCTTTCTTCTTTTCATTAGCGAATGTTTCAACAGCCACATCAGTTCAAGTCTTTGTACTGTTGCTCTTTTGGGGTTTATTCCAGCCAAAAACAAAATGATTAAAGAGAGAAAGACCAGCTGAGATAGTTGTATAGTCTTCTTTTGGATAGACAGATATATGTCTATCCGGGATGAGAATCTAATAAATATTTCTAAGTGTGTGTGTGCGTGTGTGTGCGCGTGCATGCGCAGGGATGTATGTGTGCGTGTTGGTGGGAGTGAGGAGTTGATGGGAACAGTGATCTATCCCAGTTTACAGTCGCTAGTCTGTACATTGTGACTCAACTTGCAGCAACAGTCACTAATAGGTACCTTCAGTCATTTAAAAGTTTTATGAGGAATTTCTGTGCTGGTTAAGCTTTTTGATCACAGCTTGTTCTAGCTTTGTATAGTCATAAATTCTTTTTGACCAAGTCAAAAGAAACTCATTTTCATGCAGGTGTTTTAAAAAAGTGCTTTGATGGTTTAATCCCTTTTATTTGCCTAATAGGGAAATAAAAGGGATAAAAAAAAATAAAAGGCGTAAAATTCTGGACATTTTTTTGACAGGTTTATCAAACCGTTTTGCTGTAAGCACTGACTTCTTGGAGGTTTGTTTGAGGTTTTGACAGCATGAAAGTGCAAGAAGAGGCTGATTTAAAAGATATATTTCACAGTTTTTCTGTCAAACAATGACACAGTTTCCCAAAATTTTTGTGAAATGTCTGCGACATCTGTAATACCACAAGGTTACATTACTGCACACCGTCTCTTTATGGTTGTTTTAAAGAGCCCACTTCCACTGAAGTAACACTCAGTTATTCTCTGTAACATTGTGAGGTTTGACTGTTTTGTTAAACCCTCTGTAACTTCAGAGCTGTCACTCAAAGGTCAGTGAAAGAAAAATACTTTTAACCGCCAGTTTAGTCGCAACATGCTGTCTTCAGTTTTTAGACAGTTGGAAGCAGTTCAGCTTGGCAGACTCTGACCTTGACTGAAGTGAAGTGTTCGTTAACCGTACAGGCAGACAGATATCATATCGCAATTTCTTTGTTGTATGAAGAATAAACTCTATAAAACCCAGGCTTCCCTTTTTAACCAGTTCCTCTTTTGACATTAAGTCAGTGAGGCTATCTTTTTTTAACTACAGTGATACTGTGAGTAGTCAGAGACCATAGACTTTCCACTTCTGATGTACAGTTCTGGTCAGGATTCTACATAATGACTTTCAGGGACTTTAATGTCATCTTAATTAAAAGGTTTTGATTGTTTCTTTAAACTTTACTGTTTTCACTGTGGAAATTTGCGGGTTTTCCGAGTTGAATTTTTTGTGTATTTACTCTGCACAGTTCCAAATATAAATAAATGGTATAGGTTCGAATATATAAATACAAGAAACTAGGATTTCCTGAATGTTTACCAAGGATCTGCCTTGACAAAAGTGATTCATCTGAATAATTTTGTACTTTGTATGGATGCACATATGGTTATACGCATATGCCACTTGTATATGCGTGTTCAAGTGGATGATCTTAGAAATTACTCAAAAAAGCTGCAAACAATAGTATTGGGTCAGTCTTGTGATTGTTTTAAACAAATACTGTTATACTGACACAGCGAAACAGTTAGCTCTGGTCACCCATGACCACGGATAAGAAGTTAATTGGCTTGGGCTTTGTCAAGTTAAAAGACATACAAAGTCCAACTCTGATACTACACTATTTTTAATTAAAAAAGCCAAATTTATGAAAAAAGGCCATTGCATTTACATTTAAAGTGCTATAGGTAACGCACTTAGTATGAGAGATGTTATCATTCTTTATCTCACCTAAAAGCCATTTTGGCAGAAAGCCCTGAGGCAAACCTCTCCAGATAGCATTTCTTTGAAACTAACTTGGAAATTCACTTTCTTTTTCAGCCCCCAAAGTCCATGATAAAGTTTACCAACATAAAATTTTGAATTCAAGTCAAAAGAGCACGGAAAACTGGAACAAATGCACAACTTGCATGTGGGCTGCATGTGGCCTGTAGAGCCGCAGACAGCACTGCACGAAGTCTCACTGCTCCCTCCTCCCTGCATTTCCATGGAAGTGGCAACTGTTTCCAAAGCATTCTCCGCACTGTGTGGTTTCCTTTGAGAGATCTAAATATCCTCGGCGCACATCTCCCTAGCAGCTGTTTGTTATAACAAGTATACCTTTCTGCAGAAAACAGGGGAAAGCTTTTCTAGTGTTTTGCTTCCTTAGACATGTTTAAAGAAGGATTAGAAATATGAGACAGTGCAACTAATCGCTTGCTTCTGAAAAAGAAAAGAAAGGGTAGAGGAGGGGGAGTGTGATCTATGCAAGTTTGTTGGGATTTGTGTGTTTTGGCCAAAAGTAATTGCATTGCATGGAATATCTTCTTTTTAACAGCATGATCAAGTATTTTAGGAGTTTTTTTGTTGCAAAAAGAGAAAAAATGTTTGCCTTAGCCTGAGGTGAATGTTTCTATGGCTCTTTCTGTAAAATTCCCAAGTTGCAAAATTTAGAAAGAAAAAACACAAACATTGGCTTGCATGTCTGGAAGTGGAAAGTTAAGTGTAAAACCTAACCACATTGAAATCACTTCAGATCAGACGTTTCTACAGAAAAAATATTCATCATAGACTTTTTTTTTTCACCAACTCAGCACACTTAAACACAAAAGGTTTAGAATTGCAGTTCAGTTCTTTACAAAATTGTTATTGAAAATCTAAACCAAAAGTAGGAAAAGATGAAATTCTATTAAAACATAAAATCCTATGCTATAGGATCTGTGCTGTTTCTATTTACAGGCACCTGGTTTCTCAGTTTCCATGCTTTGTTCAGTTTTCTTGCTAAATAAGCTTTAGTGGAAAAGTCTCACAATAGATGACGCTCTCTGATGACACTCTGATGTCAAAGACAGAGCCATCTGTCTTTGTGGGTTATCTTTGTTTACTTGACCTTTTACAGTGCATTTCAAAATCATTAATCAAGCTCTCTCTCAAAAAGACTCTAACCTTTAACATATTTTAATAATATTTCATGTGACAGGCCACCACAAAGTGACATTCTTTTGAGTGAAGGGAAAATTACACATTATTTTCACAATGCTTTACAAATAAAAATCAAAACAGCATAGTGTGCTGCTGTTGAAAGAATCCCCGACGGGGGGAAAAAATTATGTGTTTTTCTGCACATAATCATGAACACCCCAGCCCTACCCTAAAAAAATAAATAACGGGACCAGCATAGTAGGGGGATGCTTCTCTTCTGAAGAGATTACAGTAGTAATCAACACGGCCCTCGACAAGTACCTTCCTGTCGACTCTGGGCTCAGGGTCATCGCTGAGCTGGGACGTTTCTATGTGGCATCTGCTTACAAGCACTGGGAAGGCAGTCAAATTGATAAGAAAGATGAATAAAGCTTAACAACAGACAATCCATGTTTATAAAACTTAAAAAGACTTTTAAGTTTTATAAACTTAAAAAGTCCAACTTCCATAAAGTCCAACTTTATGGAAGTTGGACTTCCATAAAGATACAGACATTTGTTGGTCAACAGCACTGATGTACTGCACAACAATCACCCACAGCAAAAAAACTCTTCCAGTTAGGCATAAATGGCAGATGACCTTATAAAAATATTATATGATAAACACATATTTGTATAATTTTATAATATCCCCAACTTAATCTCATTGACACTTAAACTCAACTGTCACACTATTGCTACTGGGCTTCCTGCTCAGTCCCTTAAAAGCTAGGCACTGTAAAAGCGTTGTCACTTTAACTGCAGCAAAAGGTTGCTCACACTTCTTTTAAACTTCAGATGTCAGTAACTTTCACGTTAAATTCCACTAAAATTCACGGGAATTTCTGATTGTTACATGAAAAAACATGAAAAATTCCAAGGATATAATTGCTTTTGTGAGGCACTGTACTTTCTCAACCACTTGTTCTATTATTTTTGTCAGTGTCCCTGTAGCGACTGGACTCTGCTATTACAGCACTGCAACACATGACAGGTTACACAGGTTCATCTCAGGTAATTTAATTTTCTTCCAGAGATCAGTTTTCAGCTTTTGAGTCTATTATTAAGCTGTCTGCTACTCTGACACTTTAAAGTCTTTTAATATAAAAAAACATCAAGATTTAATGCTTCTCAAAAGCTTCTAAAATTAGTTCCATTTTTCCATGTGATCCTCTTGATGTGGATTTATTTATTCACTCCTTCCACATGCACATCCTTTGTTTGACAAAGTTGGGTATGACCTTTCAATAAGCACTCCTTTGTCTTGGGAAGCTTGATAGGCAGATAGCTTTAGCAGGAATACTTTTCTGATACTGGAAATCTGCATGAGCACTACCGTGTTATTACAGTTACAAGGAAGTTCAGGAAAGACAATTTTACTGATAAGAAGTTGGAATGTTCACATGACTTTACTATATGTCATATACAGAGATAAAGGTGCATTGCAGTGCCAGTAAAGAGTAGATGTTCAGTCCAGCCACCTTGATAAGGCAAAGGTTTCTTGAATGCTGGGCCAAATGGCTTTCTTTGAAGATATGTGAATTCTTTTACAACATAGAATGTTTGCTTAGCTCAGCCTGAGGATTGGTACATAAGAGGGTGTTTTGGAGCTTAGTAGATGTAAATGACATTACATCTACTAAGCAGTGTGTCCACAAATTTTCAAACTCAGTTAATGTAGCAGCTGAAGGCCCAGTGAGAAGGCATGTGTCCAATCAACTACTATGAGACGTACCAGCTTTGATGAGGAGTCGAGAAAACTCGGAGGAAATTTCTGAGGAACAAGGCTGTTACGCCCCATGTGATGACTGTCTGTCTGCCAGCTGTTGCTCTCTATTTGATACAGTACACCGCTGCCAGACAGACTGGGTGTTTTGGGTTTTCCTTTTGCTTGTGGGTTGTGTGGGTAAAGCTGAATGTTAAACAGCTCTTAATTGGGCCCTGCTCTTACTTATACAGAGTACTGACTTGAAATATTATTAGAAATACTTGGCCTTGTTGGAGGACAAAAATTATGAAGTACTTTTTTTTCCCCATTTGAAAACCGTTCAATCTCGTCAAACTGCTCCACCAGCTTGGTACAAATAAAAAAGTTCAGTTCTTTAAACATTAGCTGTTGACAAACTTGGATTCATTTCCAATGTAAGGAGCAGCTCACATACTTGTCTCAGCACATCCTTGGTTGCCCTGGAGATTTATGCTGTCAGCTCCAAATGAATGGCGCTGACATGAGTGTTCTCCACTATACACGTCACCATCCTATCGTGTAAAAAGTCACACCCTGTTCCAAAATGAGACAATCACAGGAACATTGTGTAATTCTTGAAATATCCCACTATTGGCAAGAAACTGTGGAATATGGGACATTTCATAAAACAATCCTGAGAAAGAAATTATCTGAGTAAAAACAAATATGGTGGGGGCAAAATGATGATACAACCAAAGTCAAATTAGATATGGCAATATCACAAGACCCAAATAGTTGATAGAAAATATCTATTTAGGTTGGTGGTTGTAGATGTTTTTGTTTTTTTTTAATTATCTTAAAATTATTTATGCAACATATATTAAGTATACTGAAGATTAAATACTAGTGACTTATTGAAAACAGAAGATTCCTGGGTTTGACTACTGGAGGGAGTGGTAACTTTGAAAAACACATTGACAACAGATTGGTGAACAATAAGTGATGTGTATTAATATTTACAATATTTACAGAAAAAGTCAAAAACAGTTCAAGTAATAGTCCAAGCCTTCCCTTTGTCCAAGGAGTTCAACCGGTCACCAGATGGTGACAGCACAATAATCCAATAGGCATCCAGAGGGGTCCAGTTCAGGGTGAAGGTGGTATTATGATGTCCGGAATATTTCCTACCGAGTTGGTGAGGAGTTAGCAGAGGATAATGTTTGGTTGGTGCGGTGGGTCTAGCTCGCCAGTCCGGTCCTACGGGACAGGCGATCTAAGTCCTGGACCAGAGACAAAAACCCTGGAATGGGCACCTGGCCTGTACAAGAACAGACCATCAACCCTGGATTTGTTAAAACAATTCAACATGTACATGTTTACTTATTTCCTTTATACTGAAATGAGCCTATATTATGATTAACTCGTACTCATTTCAGTTCTTGCCGGGCAGTGGTTTATACTTTAAATAGTTTTAATCAAATGCTTAATTGGAACCAATTATACTCGAATCAGTTCATGTTTTACCAATCACGCCTTGGAAAGCTAGTGCTAGCCTGGCAATGAAAAAAAACAAACTCACCAGTTCCAGCTTTTTACCATTACTGTAGAGCGATCGGAACAAATGACAACAACCGCACGTCTGTAGGTTGAAGGTACACCAGTAAAAAAAAAAAAAAAAAAACAGCAAAACATTTACTAGAAGTTTTTAAACAACTAGCATCCTTACCTGCGTCAGCATCGGACAGCTCTCCTTTCGAAGCCTGCGGCTTACCAGCTCTATGTGCAGCAGCTGTCAATTTGCGATGCTGACGCGCAGGTGGTCATGTGACTTTTAAAAACATCGCGAGAACAACCATAATAATAATGTTTGTTTGGTTTATTTTGGGATAGAGAAATTAAGGAGGAGAAGAGGATTTTATTTCTAAATAAATCTTCAAATAAAAAAAAATAAATATAAATGAATCCAACAAAAAATGGAAAAAATGATCCTGATTACATTTAGCAAACAGCAATAAAGAAGTACCGTAAATTCCAGACTATAAGCCGCTACTTTTTTCCATACTTTCAACACTGCGGCCTGTAAGATGGTGCGGCTAGTACATTTTTTTTTTTTTTTTTTTTTTTTTTTTTTTGGTCATATCGCCAAAAACAGTAGACCAATAAAATTGAGGAGTTGTTCACAGAGGTCCAATGAAATTGTGCGATACATCATGCTCGCTTTCACAGTTACGGTCTTGTAAATCAGTCATTTGTACTCACACCTCATCAACATGGAAGACACTCGAACAAAAGCATACCATGCCGGTTTTAAGTTAAAGGCAATTCGTCTGGCAGAACGGAACATTCTGTCCGTTGCAGATTTATGTTTTTGAATCTTCATTTTGCGATCATTGGGCAGGAACTATCACGGTGGTTGATTAGCTAACTTAAACTCCTGCTCTCCTGATAATCTGTCAGAAAATGTAGGTCGCATATTTTTTATGTTAATTTAACCGAAATACTCCGAACTGCGCAGCAAGAGTACATGTTACGGTGATAAAGGTTAAGCTGGGATAACGCACCCCCACTTTCTTTATATATATTTTTTAATTAAATCTTTTTTCTGACCTGTGATCCCCTTGGACTTTATCTTGCTGTCGTAGTCTTTACAATTAACATCTCATAGAAAGCCGGATACCTGCAGCTTAAAATCTTGTGCGGCCTATACACATACAAAATTGATCTTTCTAAAATTAGAGCGTGCGGCTTATAATCAGATGCGCTCTGTAGTCCGGAATTTACGGTAGTAATTTTCTGATCTATTTTCAAAGGGAATCATTGTGACTATGCAACACCAAAAAGTTTAAACACCATCAACAATGTTTGATGGTAAAATACATGAATCATTTTTCCACATAGAAAATGAAATTTATCCTGAACCTTTCATCAAGCAAGCTGTAAGACGAAAAACAAAATACCTAATAATAATTGTGTAAATTGTTAAACTAACGCTTTTGTCAAAATATTCTCTGATTCAATTTAAGCCTTCGGTTTTTTTTAGGGCTCTATTGACATCCCACATCCTGACTTGGCAATATTTACCCGCATTATCTTGTAAAAGTTCTCCAAATCTCTCAGATGGTTAGGGTAGCTCTCCTTTCACAGCCACAACGTATCTGTAAAAGTAAGTTCTGGATTCTGGTTAAAACACTCCAAATGTTTTAACTGAGGCTGGATGTTTTCTTTGGCAGAAAACAATTCTGTCTTCTGTCTTCCAACTTTACTCCTTAGTCATAAAGCTATCATATATCGAACACAACATTGCTGTTGTCCTTCACTGTTGCTGTCAACCTCTTAGCTGACCCCCAATACAATCTTTTTTATTGGTTTTCTAGAAGTGTCCACCTTCTGTACTGCCCCTGTAATTCCAACTTTTTTTTCTCCCAATTGAATGCAGGACACTGTAGAGTATATTTAATTCAGTGGAACTTTGTATTTTTCTCCCGAATGACACCTTTGCACAATGGAATTCCTTTATCCTTTTCACTGTCTATATTTAACCATGCTGTTCACTGAAGCTAAAAGTATCAAAGTAGAAATGCAAGGCAGTTAGGTAATCTAACTATACTTTTTCTGATAAGCCTATTCATAAAGATTATGCAATAGACTTCTGAAGAGTGTACTGACGTATCGGTTGTTTCCTTTCACTAATGCTGTGTCATTTCACTCTGCTTCGTGTAGCTGTGACTCAGAGGGTGTTTCCCAGCAAAAGGAGTGGCAGGGATTTCTTTTCAGCTGGCGTTGTTGACATGCGCTTGATGGCAGCTACGAATAACCAATATCTGCCTCGCGGAAATATGAAAGAGAAAAAAAATGTTTCAGAGGCTATGTGTTCCAGTAACTTAGTGTATTTTATTAAATGAAACCAAAAGAAACAAAATGTCCTTTATAGTAAAGGATTTTTTTCTCTGGTGAAAACATATTATGTTGCATATCTATTGAATCCAAATCCTGGTTCACTGAACCAAACCAACAGTAACTGGCTAGACACTTCATGTTTACTTTTTATGATGTTATACAGACCTTACTGAATTGTGGCTTCAAAGGATTTAACAAACTACTCTCTAGTACTTTGAATCAAAAGTACACCCCTTGAATTTGCTCACATTTTATCATGCTACAACCACAAAATTCAATGCCCTATGTTGGAGTTTTATGAGGCAAACCAAAACAGTGTAATGCATAATTGTGAAGAAGAATGGCAGCAAACCCTTATTATTTCGATATCACACAATACCACACAATATCATTCGTTAGTTATAAAAGCTTTTTAAAACAACCAGAACTGACACACAGTACTGTACACACAAACAGCCAAAAAGAAGAAAATTCCTTACATTGTAAATCCATGTCATTTAAAAACTGATTCATTGCCATCCAGCCAGTTCCCATCTCTTTTCAGTGCTTCATCTGTAATTTCTTCCCGTGAGTGATTTCCCTAGTTGAATTTTAATCAGACCAATCAGCAAACAGGGGAAAAATTTGTGAACGATGACTTTGATTTTCTACGCTGTTTTAGAATTGTAGTCTGCCGTTTAGCAGTGGCAGTGGTAGAAGTGATGGTGATGGTCTCTGTTGACCATACTTCCAAATATTGAACTAACATTAACAGTCATCTTGTTTGGTTCTGCATTTCTCTCTGCACAGTTGGGAAAGGACTATTGCATTGCAGGCAATAGTCAAGGGTTCAGACTCTGTACAAAGTAAAGCGCAGTAAGAAGGAGCTATTTTCTTCTAGGCTATCTACAGTCTAAACCATAATACAGTTTGAAAAATATTTAATGATACTTTAAACAGAATAGTCAGAAAAGAGTTTGGACAACCAAATAAAAAAAACTGTTAAATGAATATTTGCAGAGCCAATTGAAAGCATAAAGGGAAAGAAATAATGAGATCCAATTTAGGCTTCCTGCAGTGAGTCATCACTTCTGCCAGCTTTACAACCAGAGCTTATCCTTTCTTCACATAAGTGTCCTATGAAAGATGTGATGAGATTGAAAAGGCTGCTCCCATTTTTGGAGCAGTTCATATGGCTTTACCATTCATCACAGGCAATGCTTTACAAGCAGTCTCTACTTTTGCAACATTCTCTCATCTGTTTATCTCCCCTTCTTGGAAACCAATAATTCCTAGTCTAAAGCTTTAAGTTCCAGTATCATTTGGCTGAAAGATACTGAGGTAACCAAGGATTCAGCATCAAAGAAAACCATAAATACAAGAGTGCATATATATGGGGTTACAGTGACCAGGAACGGAGAGGAGAATTAATTGTAAACTTGAAGACCCATAAGAAGAACAGGACGAGTGTGTGCGAGAAGAGGCTTAAAGGGAGGGATTTGTGGGTTGCGATGACTCACAACCTCTCCCTGGTTGGCTCAGATATCTGGCATCTGGAGCTCATTGACTACAGGCTCCATGGTAACCAGCGGTTGCGGAATTGTAAACAGACTGAGAGACTGGAAAGACGAACAGGAACCAGACTTTCAGTGTTTATCCGCAGCGTAGTCAAGGGCTCCGGAAGGGCAATCAGTGTACTGCATACGCACGGGCTGAGGTCAAAAAGAGCAAATGAGGGAAAATACAGCAAAAACAGACATATCACGTACTGCAGATTCTTCTTTCTGTCTACTTTTATGAGTTAGAGAATGATGGTGTCCCACAGGAGGGCTATAACCAGAAAGAAGACAGAAGGAAGCCCAACAAAAGAAACGTTCAACCAGTAAAATCCCAAATGAAGCAGCCAAACAACACTGATTTGACTACATTTAGAAAAAGAAGACATTTTCCAGACTGGCACACATGACAAAGACAAACAGTACACAACTAGAGAACAACTTAAAGTTCAACTAAAACCCAAGAATAACCAAATAAATCCAGAACGTAGTAGTTTTTAAGTACAACTCTTCATATGGGTTTGCGTTTGGTTGATTATCTTCTTTGTCTCTACAACCACAGAAAGTTTTTGTCTTTGCATCTGCCCAGAACTAGGGACTGTCTATAAATCTCTGTTTATGAAGTCTTTTTAAGTTCTTGTCTTGCGTTGATACTCTTGCCACCATCTGTGATATAAATGTGTGTGCCTGTTCTCAAATGTACACTTTTACTTGACTGCTGAACACATAAAGACGTGGTCTTTGACACATCAGATGTCATTGCAAGTCAGCATTTTCTAACACTTCAAAGTAATGACTGTAAATCTTCAGAGATTCTAAGCTATGTTTAATAAGGGTTTTATAAAGTCAGGCTGATGGTTACAGCAACAGACCACCTGCAAATAAAAGATGTCCCTAAAATCATGTCGTTTTCCTTTTTGCCCAAGTCTCTGTAGATGTCTGCTGAGAACAGTTTTTTTTTTTTTTTTGCAAAGACTGCTTAATCACAAGCAGTGATTAAACAAATATGGAAAATTAAAAGAATAAGGAACAAAAGATATAGAGTTGCAAATACAAAACAGGAAATTCAAGGAATAATTAAATCTCAACAAAAATAATAGTCAAAAATCAAACAATATGTTCTGTTTTTATAATGTTTCAGGAACCTACTTTGCATTGGTAGAAATAGAGCAGGTTTAGCGGTAACCTTCTCTTCCTACTCAGTAATTCAATAATGAGAAATAACTAACACAACAACAGTTACAGGGGGGGCAACATTTTTTCTAAGTAGTTTCCATTATTTTAAGATGTTGAATAACCCAAATTAAACATCACTATTCTTAGATGTAATTCAACATTTTGCATAATGGGGTGCTGTGGTGGTGCAAGGGAAAAGCACAACCCATAGTCCTCAACACGGCTGTCAGAGGCCTAATGACTTTTACTGCATGTCTCCTCCCTCTTTCATGCTCGAATAAAGGCCACCAGAGCCAATAAAACCTTTAAAATAAAAGAGATCCTGTACAATGAACTTTTAATAATCTGTTTTTTATGCAAAAATGCATGCTGCTATGTACTTCCAGTTAATACATATGTCCTGTTATTTGATATTGCTGAGGCTGACACTGAAAAGTAATCTTGTCAAATTTCTTTGACAGACAATTATAACTAAATAGGACGACTGCATGGTGTGACACTTTGGACTACGTAATCTCAGTGCTTGTTACAATGAGGCTTGCAAAATAATGTGTGAATGCTCCAGAGGACATACAATTTACTCCTCTTCTACTTGCCTCAGGATCTACCATTGTGCTGCAAATCAAAAATAAAAAACACTTTTACTCCAGAATCTATCCAAATGTCAGTAGCTAGTTTATTTAATTAGGTTACGACCAAAGAAACAATTAGATTAACAAATATCCAATAATAACCTATGTGATAATAACAAATCTTAGACTTTTACTGAACAAGATCTGACCTTCTTCAACTGGACCATTGATATAGCAAATTCACCAATTTCTGGTAAACTTGAAAATAAAATAAGTTGTAATCTAAGCGATAGTATTTTTGGCTTACCATTGATGCACTACCACCATCTATTACTTCCAGGAAATTGAGAAGTCAGTTCCTGCAGCCATAGCTTGAAGTTTGTAGTTCAAGCATTTGACTACACTCATGTATTTAAGCCAACCACAGGGCCAGTCACACTCTTTTTCTAATTCAGTTTGAAATAATAGCTATTTTGAGTTTATCCATCACAATAAATCACAGTAACAGTTATGGTTGTAACATATTAAAATATACAAAAAGCTAGAGGGAATTAATACTTATGCAAGGAATGATGTAAACCTGAAAACCTGCATCATTTGCTATTTGTTTGGTGTAAGTTTCAGGTTGAGAAATCTGGAAAATATTCTGGTCTGATATTTATTGTGGAAGAGGAGGCCTTGAGTTTAATTGGTGCAGTATGATCGCAACATTCTTTTGCAGATTCAAAGCTCCATATTTGGTGCGCTCTCACAGTAAGATCTCCTTTGTTTTTATCATAAATCCAAGTAGCCACATCACATGACTCGAGAAAGGAAAAGTGAGTTTCTTTTCCTTGAACAGTCAACTCTGATTTATTGCCCTGTCTCACATAGAGGAACACTAGGTGTTGTGGAGTTGTGCTCAAATAAAGACCCTGAGGTGGCTGGACCTATTTTTACACCTTCCCCGTTTGTTTCTGTTAGAACTTGACTAAATAGGCTTCGAGTTGGCTGTGAAACTAAGAAAACCATCAAAACAGTCCAACCTCCACACACCCAAGAGGCATTTTTCTTTTTAGCACTTCTCTCGAACCTCTTTGTACAGACTTGTTTAATAATAACACTACAATTAGCTCATGTATTTATCTCATTGCTTCTGCTGGAGAGATGGTGGTGTAAACATTCAAATTATTCTGTGTTCCTGTTCATCTTACTTGCCTCAAACTTGGACCTAAATTACCTGTAATAACTGATATCACCTGTACATGCAGAACCTTTCACAGCTCTGTCTTCTAAAAAAAGAAAAAATAAATTAAAGCAAACACGTCACCACTTGCCCTCAGTGGTTTCATTTGCACTTCTGTGGGAGTGCCAGTTTAAACCAGTACATCAAGGCTCTGAGTTTATAATTACAACTAAGTCACTCTTATGGATGGATTTTCCCAGCCTCCGGCTTACATTTGCCTGAGGCGCTTTTTATGTGACAAACTCATTGTACGATCATAATATAAGCCAGACAAAACTCTAGGACTTCAATACCATCAATCAATTCTCTCGGTTATAAAAGGTCCTAATACTTTAACATGTCAAACTATGACATAAAAATAAAAATAGTGTATGTGTGATCAGAGGATTTTAAGTGTGTCGGACTATCAACAAGATTACTGAACAATTACTAGAACCTGTTTCTGCCCTGAAACACTCCTGCAAGTATTTTAACAAACTGGAAAAGTAAATTGCAGAAAAATGCTTTATTTTAACCTAACTTATTTGGAAGAAAGACAATAATGAAAAAGGAATTCTTCCTTTATTTGGTCTTTGTTGTGGGTCAGCTGTATTGCACGTTTGACTGCAGCTGCAAAGGGCATGCATACATAGTTAGATATGTATAGTACTTCCTGAGAAAAAACATAGGAACTGTGATGGTTTCAGATTGCCACCTCAGACGTCTGCAAAAGGTTGAGGGTGTAACAATAACATATTTGTGAATTGTGTAATATGACACTATAGACCTCTGGGCTTTTTCCATGGAACCACAAGATCACACTCTACCAGAGAATTTCTCCTGATAAACGAGCAAAGTCAGCAGCATTCATCGCTCTTCCACAGAAGGCAGACCGGTTTAAAACTCTGAAAGTGATATTGTGTTACATACAAAAAGAATTTATGCAATGGTTTGCAAAAGTCTGCACATTTTGCCACAACACAACCTCAAGCATCAATGTGCTGTACTGGGAATATACATATATGACAGACCAACACAAAGTGGTGCATAGTGGTGAAGTGAAAGGAGCAGAAAACACAGTTTGCTTTAATGTTTTTCACATATATCTGAAAAATGTGGCATGCAATTTTTTTTTTTTCAGTTCTTTTTTCTCTGTTATACAAATCCTGAGGAACTTCTTGATTTTGTTTGGTCCAACAAGAACACATCTGCACAAATTATATTTAATATGCAATGTGTGGTGGAAACTAGCAATGCACATCACTCACTGTGAAACATGGTTGTGGCAGCATCTTGTTGTAGGGATGATTTTCTTCAAGAGGAACAGGAAAGCTTGTAAGTGTTTATGGGAAGATACATGGAGCTAAATATGTTGGTTCCAAGATCAAACGTGGAGGCTACAAAAGTTTTGAGAGTGGAAAAGATGTTCACCTCCAGGAGGACAGTAACCCTAAACATACATATCCAATGGAAGGTATCACACAAACGTTGACTGATGTCCTCCATCCGATCTGGTTGAATTTGAGCTATCTTATAAAAGAGAATAGGTAAAAATATCTAACTATGTATGCAATGGTCTTTTGCGACATACCCAAAATACTTTTAGCTGAAACAAATGCGGTAAAAAATGCTATATAGATTCTATTGAATCAAGTGGGACAAATGTCGTAAATATTCCATATTTATAACATTTCACTATTTAATTTTTCCCATTTGGGAAGAAAGCGAAAATGCATGTTTTCCTCTCCATTCCAGAAATATGCTTTACTTTCTGCTTTTTTGTCATATATGACCTTGAGGAAATACATTCATGTTGTAATATGTCAGAATGTGGAAAAGTTCAGGATGTCTGAATACATTTTCAAGACGCTGTAGTATTGGACTCTTAGCTAATCTAATGACAACTTTTCACAAACACCTACAACTGAATCAGTCATGTTTTGTTTTGTTTATGGTAATTGCTCTTAGTTCTCTTTTGTGTTGTGCCTGCACAGATCGTAGCCATAATCACAGTCTAGGGACACATTCCACAAGCCTAATTGATTTATATCCTTATCCTTTTCAAGGAAATCATTATATGAGCTATTTTCTGTTAAGAGAAACCAAATGAGTTACAAAACAGTCTAACCGAAGAGAAAAAAGCTTAAGCCTCGCTTTTTGTAATATTTACTTACATAGGGGGTAGTGATGCTTTTCGCTTATCATTTTAACAACTAATAGTAAAGTTAATGTTTTACTTTGTGCAGTCTTATGTAATGCGTACATAGGTGTTCACCTGTGATGGGAAGAACTGTTTATCTGAATGTTATCAATCTCTAAGATCAGGACATTAATGCTGAAGCATGTAACTTTTACAAAAATATATTTTTTTACATATTTATTAAAAGTGCTACTATATATTGACATAATAAAAAGAGCAAGATAATATATGAAAAGACCAAGCTCCTTTGCTTGGTCTGCCTAACACTAAGAACCTAACACTGGGAACCTAAGTAAAACAAAAGTAGATTTAACCTTAAAACCATTAAACCATTAAAAATGGGAAAGCTAATTGCAAAACTCAGCATGAAGGAAACTGTCTTAATAAATTCTTTGTTAGTTATTTAGTCTGCTTGCACCGGACATTCTGTACTTCCTTAAGATGCCGCATTGCTCAAGTGTACATGACAGCATGTGCTGCAGATTGTCTTTAGTGATATTACACATTGTTCCATAGAAACGAGCAGCTCTGCAGCTTCATTCCTGCTCATGTTACACAATATGAAAACAATACACCCCGCAGAGGGTCTAAGTTCCATTGAACTGACGTGTTCGTGTTTGCATATTTTTGAAGTCTGTTGAATGGTGTACAAGGTAGTGGACGTTCTCAGAACCGGAATACTGCTATAATAATTTTAGACTACTATCAGAATGTAGTGTCACTACGCTTGTGCTTGCACTAGCATGTCAAGTCACGCCAACACCTACAAAGAAACCAGTGAGTCACATAAGAACAAAGGACGTGCCTTCCCCTTCTCTAGAAAACTAGATCACAGCCTGAAAGTTCTTGAGTATTTTGACAGAGATCAGCTTCTTTAGTAAGAGAAGCACCATTATATTTAAAGGGAGACAAGAGCGATAAAGAAATTTATAACTAAGAGAACAATTTATATCTTGAAGAGAGGGGTGCCTAGCGTCACTGAAAATACAGCAACACTTTGCCTTGGTTTTCTTTAATTCTTTAAGGGTTAAAGGTAGTGCTTAATTTAACATAAGGGAGGGATGTCACAAACTCAGAAGAGCAAACTTGTGGCTTGGTTTCTGTGGCAAGAAAAGTTCAGCTGAAAATGACGTAAGCGTAGCTGCAGGTTGGTGTGAGATTCTAAGAGTAGGATAGCTTCAAGTCTTTGTATTTATTCAGTTCCACAGAATAAATATAAAGATGTGAAATTGTTCCTCCTGCTGCCAGAGCTACAGTTCTGTGGCATTTATTTGTATTTTTCTTCTCATCATAGACTCATGACAGAAAAATACACTTGACAAATTTTTTAAAACTAATAAAACACCTGCTTAGATTTAGTAAAGACAGTCCTTACAGACGAAATTGGATTATAAAGGTAAAGTGCCTTCTATCAGAAAGATGACTGGCAGAGTGCAGCAGGTAGGGGAAGAAGAAAGCTGCTAGAAAAATAATCTATTCACTACATTGCTTTTTTTTCCAACTCACTTAGTATTTAACCACAAGAACAGTGGTTAAATACTTTATGCATTTACTTTACTGATTTAAAAACTTAAAGCCTTAGATTCCTATCATGAAACCTGTAGATTGTCTGCACTCCAGATCATCCCTTTAATTTACATAATTTTGGTCATTTTCATGAGAGCACAAAATATAAACAACAAGAACTTGTTTTAACAAAAATATGACTTTATTATAAATTAATATGTTTAGACAAATATAAATAAGTGCAAAGTTGTATTAATCTGCTTGCTTTGTCAAACTTCTCAGATATCTTCAAGCATCCACAACCAGAGTTTGGCGGACAAAAATATATCTTTAAAAAAAGATCGCACACACCCACAAATAAACAAAAATATACAATTTCCTTGTGTAAACATGGTATAGAGAAAAGTAAATACTTGATCTACTCCCCTTATATAAAAACATGATAACCAATGTTATAGTTCATCTACAGGCACTGGATATGTTCTCTGTGCCACACACACACACGCATACACAAAAAAAAAATCTCTTAGAACAGAGTTGTTCATCTCTACTCTCTTGTAGGATTCTGTCTGAGTCAGTCGTTTTCCAACATGCTTTCATGTTGTTCTGGCAATTTTTGGCTTAATCTCCCATCCCCCTGAAACAACACACAGACCTCACATTAACATTTTGTTTAATCCTGACCCATAAACAAAACCACAAGCATCCACAGTATCTGTTAAGCTCTTAGGCTTCCAATGTCTGGGAACATTCGGCTGCAGATTTATGGGTTTGCTTAGTGCAAGTCCGCCATGGTTGAAGGGATTGTCTTCTAAGGCTTTTGTTCACGAACTTGTCAGTCTCTCAGGGTGCTGATTAGCATCAGCAGCAGCACAGGAAAGTTTGTGTCATCACATAATAGACAGCTGACTGTGAACTTCACTTGAGTTCTTAGTGAGTTGTACGTCATCAGTGAGGCAGAGGAGAATGGCATGGCTAATCTCTCTTTTTCATATCACCAGATCACAACGCTGCTTTTCTCTTTCTCCTCGTTGTGTCTTCTAACAAACTGAAGAGAATCTGCACTTTCATTTGCTCCTCTGGGCCCGATTCAGTCATCTCTGCTACATCATACATGGGTGTCCTCCCATAGCTGTACTGGCACCATCCCGTTTTCACTAGCGTCAGTCTAGAGAGCAATCTGGTATTTATCAAGGTAGTCTTTAACTTTGCCAGGAAGCTTCTCTTTTATGCCTGAAATGTCCAAGTCTTTGTTAATTTTCTTCCTGCAAAGGTGCTTCAAAGGTGAAATGGATAGGTAGAGTGGTTTGACGAGCATAAGAGGCATCCTCTCCCCTCCAGCGTTGATGTAGTAGACAAAACCTGATGTCCCTAGTCGAATATAGAAATCTACTAGCTTGAGCACACAGTTAAAACGGGGAGCTTTTTCCACATTCCCAGGATCCGTTTGCAAGTGGAAGGAGTCTTCCTCGCAGACTATGCGTAGGTTTTTGGTGCCGGTATTTGTCTTGACGCTGAGGGTGAAGAGGTGCTGTCTATCGGAGCTCTCCCGGATCAGAAAGGTACCGGGCGCCTGCCTGGCCAGGACAATACCAGCCTCCTTCCCAGTGATGGCGCTCCAGTAAAAGTCACTCTCTCTGAGTCCACGTAATGTCTCTAGAACCATCAGAAACTGATCCTCTGAGACGAAAGTCTTGTAGTGGTATTGCTTCTGCATCTTGGCAACCATAAAGCAGTCGTCGTTGACAGCAGGGTTCTTGCTGAACGTTACCATCTCTCAGAGGGTGGAACAAGGAGGAGAGGTGAACTGAGGTCCAAAAGTTTGCTGGATTGAGTATGTAGAGGAATGAAGAACCTGAGTTTAAAAAAAAAGACAGAAAAGTTGTTTTAAATTTCAAAAATAATAAAATGTCTAACTTTGTAGGAACCTCAAGCCTAATTATTTATATTTTAATTATTTCTTAATAAACAATTAAAAGATATGTTTGAAACCTGACCTGAAATAACAAGCCACCTTTAGATTTAAATAACATTTGGATAATCTGTTCGCTATGATCTGCCTTCAGGGTCGAGCCATCTCAGTCACTTCCAGTAAAGTCAATGTAATCCCCACTACGCAATTTGCATGCCGCTGCCGGCCTCTCTAAACACTCAGACCCGGTCAGGTAAACAGCCAAGACATGATATGAGGTTTGTTTAAAAATCCAGATCCGAAGTCCTAATAACAAAGAACGATCCTCACCTTAAACTGGTTCTCCAGACGTCGTTATTTTATAATCCAAGAGATCTGGCGAATGCTCTTCGAAGTTCTCTTGAACTTTATTAGCTTCTTTAAAGTTTTTTTCTTTCTCTCTCTCTCTCTCTTTCTAACAGGCAGCTTCTGCAGTTGCCTTTTGTTCAACAGAATGAAGAGCTGAGTGAAGCAGAAAGGTGAAGAGGGACTCATTTATAAACAGTTCTCTATGGTAAAGCTCCGCCTCCTCTTCCCGTAAACTGTTCTTGGCAGATTGACAGGAAGCTTTTTTTTCTCTTTTAGGATTCCAGCTCTGAGAAGTGCCCTCCCCCTGCCTGTTCACGCTTTAGGAGGAGCTGCAAGCAGCAGTCTATTTACTTAGAGTAACCTAAACTCGGTTTTTTTTTATACATATAACAGATCATTTAAGATTTCAAAACCTTCTAAATTATAGAAATACGCATTAAAGGTGATTATACAGCTTTTGTTCGGGGTTTTTGTGCTTCTAGTTTGGGTTCTGCTTATCATCTTTAGAGTGAGGTAATGATTCACTCCTGCAGTTTTGTGTAATCGGTTTCTGAGAAATTCGTGGTAACTATGGCTCACATCATCTGCAAACATGAATGTGCCCTATAGGGGGCAGACTTTATGGGAAATTAAACCAGCTGGTATCCAAGGACGGGTATGGTTATTGTTTATTCAGTGTTGCCAGGTTTATTTTCAACTGCTTTCCCTGCATTGTTTCGGCAGATTTAATGACGTTAAAGTTTCCGTAACATAGAAATGGTTCTCCTGATTTCCCAATTTACCAGTTCACGCAAAAATGAAAACATGGTTGTTGTTTGCAAGTTCTCTTCCAAATAGATAAATATATGAGACAGGAATATAAATGTAGTGTACATCAATTAGGCTTAACAGTGTGACGACTGATAAGTGAAGTGAATAGTAATATTTCTTCATGGCACCTGTCAGTAATTCTGGCTGCAAGTGATCATTTTGTTTTTAAAGCTTTTATTTGCTTAGGAGGTTCATGCTGGTTCTTATTGAAAAGGAAATGCAATTTACAGTGCATTACAGTTTTGTGTGTGTTTGCATAAGAGCAGATTATTGGGTTGTGCATATGTTTAGATTGGTTTAGTTTTGAGGTTGGACACAAACACATTTAACAGAATTGAAAATATAGACACAATGGATCTGTTTTTAATTGATAAAAAATGCCATCTCAAAAAATACTTATACCCATCTTAATATTTAATGGTAAAATCTTTATTGGTATTACAGCAATCAGACCCTTCTTTGAATGACTGAAAAGCTTTTTGACTTGCCCAAAACGTTTGGGCAAGTTGACAAAAGGGATTCTCTTGAGAATTTAAACATCATCAGTACATGCAAACAAAAGAAATATATTTGCTTTTCCTTTTCATTGAATCTTTGGTACTCAAACTGCACATGCCAGTTCTGGGAATCTCCACCCTTGCTGTTAACCTTAATTTAAATTTTGACATTAGTCTGTCCACAAAACTTCCTTTATTGCCACTTCCCTATTTTTGCTCTTTTTTGTACTCCTTTATGAACGAAGCAGGTTTTGAAATGAGGCTTGGTTTGACAATGTAAGTGTGACTGAAAGTGTGATCATACATTCCTTTTTTTCCCGTCCAGCTGACTCAACCATGACAACCATAAGCCTCAGGTGATGACTGTAAAACAAATCGCCCTCCCCAGACTGGTGTCTGTGACACTGTTTAATCAAAAAGACAAAGACCTGGTAGGGAAACCTTGGCAAAAGTTTGTGAATTCTCACCGTAGCAAATACAGGACAACGTTTGCCTTTTTTTTTTTTTATCATAAAATCCAGCGATTGAAAGTCAACACTTGTCTGATGGTGTATCTAAAGAAGTGAGTCAGGTGTTCAGACCCCTGTTGGTTGGGGGGAGGGGAAGGAAGTGAGCCATGATAAGCTTCTAATAGCTCGCTTGTTTCCAGAAAATCAACTGTGTCATCAATGTGAGGCATCTATTTAGCATCAAAGGCCTCCCTCTTGGTGCTGGAGTCAATGGAAAGAAAAGGAGCAGTTAGTCTACTTGAGCTGGGAAAAAGAATCCTCCATGCTATGTTTTAGCTCATCACATGGCCACAGAAACCACTACGGATTGTATTACAGTATGCTGACTTGGCTTGTAGTACGCGCTGTGCAGTAACGTACACTTCTGATTGAGTAGAGAAGAGAGACTGAGTGGAGCAAAGAGGAAGGTTGTGTGTTGAGTATGTCCTCATGTCAAAGCTCGAAGGCAGACATAGACCATCAAGTTACTGGTCAGACAGTCAATATTTGTGACTGAGAGTCCTGGCCATGACATTATTCTTAGATTCTGTTTGGATAAATAATAAATCCAAATCTTACACTGCATTCAAGGTTCACGATTGTTTTTAATCGTGGCGACAGGATTTTGCCTAAGCTGGAGCTTGCACAACAGCTGGTGTAAACCGCTGTTTGGTGGACAAAGCAGCTGTTTAGGATTTCCCACACACACTGACTCAGAATTTACTCTTGCTAATGATTCCCAAAACCTGCTGGGGATGAGAGACAAAAAGCATGTCTTATGACAGGAAAGGGCCATGCAAAATATGAAAATGTCCAACTGAATATTTTTGACCTGGACGGTCAAGCAGAAGGGGGATTTTTGTGGCGCTGACAAAAGGTTTGCTTGTGTTTGAACAGCTGCTGATGGAAATTCTGAATTCAGTTTAAGTCAACAGTTTATAAATATCTAATATTGGTGGACTAAATTAAGAAGAAAATATTTTTTGCATAAAATTCCAACCAAGCAAGCCACTTACAACACAGAGGAAATACAGTTTCCCCCACATTACTTCAACATGTTCAGTTACAGTAGAACTGTCACTGATGAGCCAACGTGTACCAGGAAGTTCCTGGCTTATCAGTCAGTCTAATTCCTATTAACTCTGCTTGATCAGAGCACTTCCTGCTTCTACCTGTGCTTGTGTGCTAATATCAGAATGTGTCTGCTTTAGAGCATTTCCCATTCATAACTATGTCACTCTGAAACTTCCTTGTTTGTTCGGCAAGACCACTTCTTCCACTTAGTCAGTGTTGGTTTCCTGTTAAGGTTTTGTCTTACTGTATATTCTCTCTGTCTTTCGCTTTTTGTTGCTCTCCTACATCTGTTTCAGTTGTCATGTCTTAACTCCTCAGATGAGAATGCCACAGCGTTCACATGAAGCCCAACCCAGTTCTTCAGGGGGGATTATGGAAACATAGTATGACTTATAACATGTCAAATGACATCTAAAATAATTTGGATTTTCCTTTCTTTGTGAAAATTTTTTTTTATTTATATAAATATATATGAATCACATCTACAGTAATAACGATAGAAGAAACCAAGGGTGAAATTACCATTTTAGATGTGTTCCAGTAACATCATGTTAGTGATTATTGAATTTGCAGAATTATATGTTTTAAAATGATTTGTTTAAAGTTGTTTTGATTGTATCTCAGACCAAAAATGTAATCTAAATTTATTTTGTGGTGTTCATTTCGCAGGAAGTATGTTCTCAGTGTCACGTGTTTTTAACATGGCACTCTACTTCTGCTATACATTTGTCAGGGCTGGCTTCCAACACATCGTCCAGACAACTTATTTTTGAAAAAAGTCATACACCCATCAGCAACAAAGGTAGGCCCAAAGCTGACAAATCAAGTATAGCAAGACTGTAATTGTTTTTCTGAAGACATGATTTTGAATGTGATATCCATGACCAGCATTTTGTGTCCATGTTGAGTTATTTGTGCAGCCCATGTGGATTCCATTACCAGCTTGAAAGTGGTTCCCTCGTAAAACTATTTTTGTCCCCTGTCTTTCTTCTCCTTTAAAAATATAAGCATAAAAGCCACAATCAAACCTCATCATCTCAGCTTTCAATCATCCTGAATAGTTCTCTTCACATGGAGAAAACTCAGGCCTGTGGAAAAGTAGCTACCATTGACTTTTTTATATGAAATAATAATTCCCATCTTTTAATGGAGAAAGCATCTAAACTAACATGGCCCAGTGTAAAAATGTTAATTCCCCTTTGTTAAATCATAAATTAGTTTTGATTAACATATATCCAGAAAAAGGGCTAACATTATTTCTAAGGGTTTGGCAGTAAGCCACAGTGAAAAACATGCACAAATGGAACAACATGGAACAGTAGTGAACCTCTCCAAGTAAAACTACCCTAAAAAGTGCACTGAGGTCGCAATGCAACCAAGAACAATATCTTAGGCAGCACAGGTCTTACTTGTCTCAGTTAATGTCTACGTTCATGATTAAACAACAATGGAAGAAACATGGCGGATATGGTGTCCTTGGGAGAGTTTGAACATTAAAAGTACTGGTGCCCAAAAAGACCACAAAGCCTTGATGATCCCCAGGGCTTTTGGAAAAGTACTGTATTAAGTGGACTGATGAAACTTTGTGTTTCCAGTTACATCTTCCGTAAGTTTAAAACATTTGAGGAAAAAAATACACCATCCCTACAAACTAAGATCTTCTTCTGTTGTTATTCTGAGACTACTTTGATGCTTCTGGATTATTTGCTGTACTAGATGGAACTATGGAGTTTTCTCTTTACCAAAAACCCAGGGAGAGAATGTCTGGTCATCAGTTTGTAAGCTTAACTCAAGAACTTTTGGTTAATGCAACAAGTCAAGGATTTGAACAACAGCAAGTCCACCATTAGATATATTTTAATGATTTAAAAATACAAACTAAATTAAGGTTTTTGATGTGGTTCTAGACCCCATCATACTGAAATCTTATAATTCTGCAAAGAACAGTGGAAAAAAACTATATTTTATATCTACTCAACTGGTTTTTCTCCTAAAATTAAACTTTACTTGATGTTATGAATCATGTATGTGTGACCAAAAGGAAGCACAAAAGACATATTTAAGGAAGCAGCATTAGAAGGTCTTGATCATATCATTTACTGTCTTACACCGTGTTTTTGCTTTGTTTGTTGTTTGTTTCTGATGCATTTGATAATTTCAGGCCAAGTTTCCATACTGTTAACAAATGCAGCGTTTGCCATTCCTCTTACATATCTTACATGTCTATTTGTGGCTGCAACAGCTGTCTTCTGGGAAGTGCCAAAAGCAGAACAGAGAGCAGATCTGCTTTGCAGTCACCATATTATTCTAATATTTGACTGCAGCATTTGCAGGGAGGGGATTTGACAAAATTACCCTCAAAAGGTTTTTTGTTTTTTTTTATTTTCTCATATATAAAGTGGTTAACCACAGAAATACTAAGCACAATTTCTAAGAATATTTTGTGAAGTAATTTTATGAGTTTTATTCCTATATTTCCTGGTTTACTTTTAATTGCTGGTAGTCTTGCCAAACATTCCAACCGCATGCGCTTCTCTAGAACTGAACTGCATCATATAATAGCCCTTTTACAAAGACTGGAGCTACTCTTCTTTTTGTTAAAGATAGCCTTAGCATAGAAAGCCTTCTTTTACATATGACTTTAGTTAAAGCAACAACACAACAAAATGGTAATAAAAGTTTAAGCCATTGCGATGAGATGCATTTCAAAATGCAGTTGCCTTTGTTACTATTTTAGCCACATGACAGAGTTATGAATTTCAGATGGAGCTGTTAATAAGCTTGGACTCAAAGCTGTAATTTCTCAGAGAGACATTATTGAGTTTCTCCAGCCTTTAGTCTATCTTAAAAATATTTCAGAGAAAGGGTCAGGGACAGATTTTATTTTTTTAACCTACCACATGTACAAATGGAATTCCTGGAATAGGAACATGCAACACTGACAAAGAAGTTAACAAATGCAAATGTAGCCAAATAGATCTTGGCTTGGCATCGACTATGTCATTATTTCCCTACACAAGGAACATTGTGTTCTGCACACGACCTCTGTCTTTACAGGAAGGTTGCAATCAAATTCTAAATTCGTATCTCTGCTCATTTAGAAAAAAAATACTTCACTCTAATGTTGCAGAAAAGGTGAAATTCATCTAAACATTCATCAGAACACCTAAACGGCACAAAAAGATCAGCTAAAAGTTTTCTTAAGGTATGTTATCTACTATATTATCAGGCAATAAGAGCAGTGAAATGTTGAACTGCTTTTATTGTGTGTAGACAGATTGGCCCTTTTTAAAAAACTTTGTCTACAGCCAGATTCTTCCTCATTGGACTTCTTTTGACTGAGAATAAACACACCATTTGTAGTTCAAGCTCTGAAGTTGTCAGACAATAGATTATTGAAAAGAGAAAGATTAAAAGTTACACATCACAACTTTCAAGAATTTTGGGCATCAGTTGTCCAGGATCCTTTGCAAACAATGCCTTGGAACATTAGCATTCCATATTTCTGATCCATAGCTCTGATCACACAACATTTCTCTGCTGTTTGAGAGTGCAGTTCCTCAAGGTAAAGCACAAACTAACCTTATCAGCGCTACAAGAACTCTCACTACTGATTAACAGACATGAATTACGATGGAATTACACCTTATCCACCATCTCATAATGATCCACTTCTCTGAAATATGACTGAATACAACTAGAAGACCTGAAAAAAAGGCACCCAGGAATCAAATCATGTGCAAAGTGTATAATCTGATAAAGAGTTTTTTCAGTTTACCACAGTATATCTTCTCAAAATGCACATGTCAAGACGTATAATCGTAAACTAAGGAGCCCGTGTAGACTATAGATAGTTTAATTGGCACCCTGTCAGGAATCATTACATTCCGAAATGAAGTCTGAACTGCTTCCAAGCACTTTGTTATATGAACACGTGATCACATCACCATAATGGTTCATAGGGCGCCTCCACAGAGTGCACATCTGCTGCGTTCCCCAACGCGACAGGGGTTCAGATCATGATGACAAACATTCAGATTGGATCAGTGCAGATAATAGAATTGGTCTACTTCTGCCTGTCTTTCTCTGTTTGCATATTTCTGCCAGCAGTGACTGGTTATCTGTATCAAATCCACTGGAGGCAACAAGAGCCAAGAGTCATAATTCAAATCTTAAAACTGTACTTTGAGCCGCACAAATCCCCAACATCCTTTTTATTAGGCCAGTTGTAATAAATCAGTTTACGCTACAGTAGCTGGACAACTAAGAGGTGCAGTTTTCTGGAGGGGATCACATTAAAAGCCCAACAGTGTGGAAACATGCAGCCAAAAAAAGACAAATGTGCCATGGAATTATATTCCGGCTATCAATTTGCATAAACATATGTAAATACAGAAACACACACTTCCTCTGCAACATAGTGATCGTAATTTGAGCCTGCCTTTTGCCAGTAAGCATGATATTTTCCAGATAGAGTTAGTGTGTATAGGCTGGATTCTCTCTGCAGTTCCAGATAAGGGTGATGATGCCAGCTCATAATGTTCGCTTGCTGCAGGACTTTGACGAAAAGGTCAATTAGATGGGACTTACTCAAAAAATGTCCAGCAACACTAAAAAAAAATTAAAGCTAAAAATTGCTTTCCTTTAAATCCTGATAGGAAAATCTTTCTTTCATGTCCAACATTGTGTGACTCAGTCATATGGGCATGAAGTTACGTCAATACCTTAGTTGCCAAAAAATCTGTCCTCCTAGCTCCTCTGTCTAAATGACTTCAAGTGTGATATGACTCAGTCTTCAGTGACCTTGCCCATGAGCTCACTGCAGAAACAATGAAGTTGTTTTCATAGAAGGATTCACATTTTGGGAGTTCTGTTTCTCATCTTCTTTGTTGCTACCATAACTTTGCTTCCCTCTGTGTGTCTCTGGAACACTGAGGGACACACAAAGGGACACAGGTCAATTTTTGTTTTTACTGACAATGAATGAGAAAAGTGTGTTAGATGGTCCTACAGCTACATCAAGAAAGAAATCTTCTGTCTATATTTGGTTGCCACCCTCCAAGAACCCAATGCAGACTGTACTTGTTCCAGTCTGCATTGAAGCAAGTACAGTTTCAATGCAGAAACAATGCATCATTGTTTCCAGCAAATCTGACCTTGCTATGACGCAAAGTCAAATTTCTTTTAGGTTATTTTTTGATATATAGAGCATTTTTATTACAAATGAAGGTAACATTTGATTGTGTAATAAAAGAGCACCATGCGCCTGGAAAATACATAATACATCACTTTAAGAACATTAAAGTGACTGTTGGGGCAGTTACTGCCTTTGTTTCCCCATTTATTGACATAAGCAATCTCATCTCTATTTAACCATCTTAGCTACAGATTCAGCAGTTGATATAAATTAATATCAACTGTTTAATCTTGGACCAGCCCTTTTTTCCCTCAGGATGTGCGCAGTTCCACACAACAAGGAAAACATCCTTTGTCAGAATATCCTGTGTAACTTGCTGGAACAGAACAGAAAGTTTTGCATTATGTCTGTAACACTTAAAGTATAAAGTATGCATAAATAGTTTTTTTTTAAGACCCAAAATCGTACTGAGAATTAGTCATCAATCTTTAGCAGCTACAGCATTATGTCTGCTTATGGAAACGTGAACATGCACACACATCTCTGGCAGCCTGTGTCTGTTAAAAATAATTGTTCATCGTACATAGTACCAGGAAAAAAAAGCTATTGTTAAACATCCAACAATCTTCAGCATGTGGCATAATGTAAATGTGGTATTAAGGAAAAATAAATAGATTTCTACCTCTCAACTTATTTGGAGAGACAGATATCCTGTGCTGTTCCTCATTTTCAGCCACTAATTATGTGGTCTCAGTCACAAATTCAACGGAGAAAGCTCGAGATATTTCTCCATGTCTCGAGCTGCAGAAATCCTGACTCAGCTGGAGTTTTCGTCACCGTCCTGTTAAGACGAGAGGCTGACATTTTCAGCCACACTGTAAAAAATAAAAAATAAAAAATCCCATTTATGGTAAGATAAAATCATCCTATCAAGAATAAAGACAGGCTGGTCTCTCTAAGAAGAAATCAACGTCAAGATAAACTTTATTGTCCCATCAGAGAATATGTTGATGGTCCAATATTGCACATCTCATATTATTAAAACAGATTACAGGATAGATAATAGACATACCACAAAACAGACATGACAAAAAGTGTATATCATAACAAGGGCATTGGGAAAAAATAGAATAAATAACTAAGATGAAAAATGTGCAATGTAGGAAGACTTGATGAGCTAAACAGGAATCTTTTCGGATTTGGATATTAAACGTTTTCTCTGTCAGACATAGAAAGTTTGGTGAGGGATGTAACACCTGAAAAGGAAGCACAGACTAAGATAACTACTACTGAAATAAATAAAACATATTATATTCACAGTGGTTGCCAGCTAATTATTCCAGTTGAGCAGCATTTAAATTACTACAGGTACATGCAAGGCATATGGATTAAAGCTCACTTTAAATCCCATCCTACTTGTAATGAACAGAGTGGAAATATATAACTTGTCATTCTACTGTTACTCACTTCAGTGTTTTTATATCTGTCATTTTACTTTAATATAATTTCAGTTTCATTTATTAGATTTAATATCAAACAATAATTCAGCATTGTTGCAAAGTCGTTGATTCAATGCAATTGTCTGTTTTCTCAGAAAGACAACTTCTTAACAGTTGGAATGATGCACTGAGTCTGGCTGTGTGACTTGATGACTTGGATTGTAATGGTATTGTTGTGGATTGTAACTGACATTGACCCCTAATACACAATTGATAGAAACTGACTATATTTCTGTATGAAAGAAAGCATGAACCCTACCATAAGTAATGTTGGCAGTGAACCATCCATGTGGCCTTTCTTTGTCTAAATCAGACTGCCATGAATAAAGAATGCACTCAAGACATCCTCCAGAAGCTTTTTTTTTTTTTTTTTTTTTTTTTACCAATAATCCAAGTGCAATTTTTGTGATTTGCAATAATTTTCCAGAATAATGGTAGCCTGGCAACTGCTTTTCTGTGCAAGTGTGGTCAAAAAAATTCTGGTTTCCAGCATAGTCTCCCCTTGATTCGAATCATCTCCGGTCGATTTTTGACTGGACCAATCAACAAACAGATGTTATCGTTCATAGTTGTGAACGATAACATCAATTTTCTACACTGTTTTCTAATTGTAGTCCGCCTATAGTTTTAGCAACGGCATCAGAGGAAGTGAAGTGAACAAAGCCATTCAGACCACGTTGGCCACGCTTTCAAATATTGCACTAACATTGACAGTGGAGGATGGTTGTTTACAGCACAGGCAATTTCCGGTAAGCTACTTAGCGTCGTAAAACTTAAAACTTCAACACAATCCATGCATCCGGGAAGCAATTGTTTCTCAATAGCCAAGAGATCAGACCCTCTGTTCGGGACAAAGTGTAATACACAGGCTAGTTTTTACCAAGCGAGCATAATGGAGTATTTGTTGCAAAGCAAAAGTGTCTACAGAATCCACAGACATTTAAGACAAAAAAAAATACCATTGAGATCCTATTTTAGTGAAGTCTCTCTTGGCAGAATATAAGAGTCTTTTTAGTCTTACTGGTTCTTTTTCCAACTTGTTTCACCTCTGTCTCATTTTTATTAGTTGATGAAATGTCAGTCATTTTGGTCATGCTTCTAGTCATTCATTTGAGACTAAAATAAAATTTTGTTGTGCTTCGGGACAATGACAATAAAGGCATTCTGATTCCTATTCAATTTTCATCTTGTTTTGCTTGGCAACAAAAGTTAGCTTTTCTGTTGACAAAAGTAACATTGACCTAATCTAAGATTCTTGACACATCAAATTATGATTTCCATGTGGACTCCATGGCCGTCTGAAGACACTGGATTGTGGGAAATTAGGAAAACCTAATTTCAGCAGAAGGCAACTAAAGCTACATTGTACTTACGAGATAGGATTTTACCTTTCGCTTCTCCTGGCTCTCCTAATGCAATGCCAACTTTAATCAACATCATATCTGTGGTGTGATATATGACTGACTTTGTATATGTGTCCACGTGTCCAGTTTTTGCTCTTCTACCATCGGTTTTAGCATCGTTTGCCAGTCACACTGAAGATTTAAAGTTTGACTCTAGTTTTTTTTTTTATTATTTTGTACAAGATCATTGCAAAATATCACCTCACAAGACATTTTTTGTGTGTTTTTTTTCTCCTTCTCCTTCCTCAGTTATTAATCTTTGACAGGTTGAAAGGAATATCTTGCATATAAACTGATGCTTGAAAAACGACTTTCTTCCGCCTCGCTGCAAACAGCACAGTTCAGCCTGTTGTGTGCAATTTGAAGATGTTCACACTTTTCTAAGTCTAGGAGCCCAGAGTATATCTGTTTCTTAGTGCAAAAGATTAGAGTAGTGACACATTATATATAGAAGTCATGCCTTTAAAATGCTTCAAAATAAATTTTCCTGAAGTCTGCCAGTCCACTTTGGGTATGATGAGCTCATGAACTTGGCATGAAGCAAGTACACTTCAGGCCTTCATGTCCCAACACGCTTTCATGTCAACGTTAAGATAATAAACTTGTTCATCTTAATGAGAGGTACCGTCTTGTAGTGACAGAACCCTAAATTAGCAGTTGACATCAAAATACAGCAAGTCTTCCTGGGTGTAGTATTTCCATAACACTGCCTCATTCATAGTACCACTGTTGTTTTGAATTTCCAATGAAACGCCTTTACTTGAGATTCACAATAACCAAAGGAATCCTGCCTGCAATCCTAAAAATTACATGTGAAAAAAAAGAAGCTGAGCAAAACACTGAGGCTACGCATTGTTTTTTTGTGTGTTTCCAGGAAACCAAATGCCTCACGTTCCCTTCGTATTACTTTGAAAAGTTTGACACTACTCCTGCCAACTTTGCAGCTGTGAGCTCCTCTCCAGAAATGTATTGTTCCACATCCATGACGTTGTGCTTGTTCCGACCGACATTTATGTTAATCCCGAAAGGGTTTTATTGTGAATCTGTTCATTATCTGTTACAACACAATGAGATGATTATAAGTGACAACTGGCGCTGAAAAACATATGACTGTCAATGTTTTAATCCTATAACTTCACCTATAACCATAAATCAACCTGACTGAGATGAATAATTCCTAAGAAAATTCCTGAAGACTTGTACTTATCTTTGGCATACATTTTACAAAGGTTATAACGCTTTAAACCGTATTACCATTAGGCTGTCCCTGAAACATTACCTCTCAAAACATATGACTCAGCTAGTTTTGTTATCTAAATACAGCACTAAGAAGCGAGTCAATACAAAAGAATTTGAGCACACCTCACTTCACAAGAAAGTGTCTGTTCAGAATCAGAAGTGAGAAAACTAATTTACCGACAAGAAAATCAGCCGTTTGGGAACGCTTTGGATTCTACGGAGTTACAGAGCTAAGAGAAATTCCTTCGTATGCTAACATTAGCCAGTAAATGTCAGTTACCTGGTCCCAAAGCAGGTAGGACCAGGCAGCTGGTCCTACAGCAGAGGTTAGCTAAAGCAAAGATTAGTTTTGACAATGAGGCATGCTGGGAGAAGAATTATTTTTGGTTGGAGACACAATGCATCATTATGTGGAAACCTCGCTGTTTCCAGGGAAACAACACAAAGAAAGCTGCAAAACAATCCAAAACCATTCTATCTGCACATGCGGTTTGCATCATATCTGCTCTATGTTTTGTTTGCCTGGCAGAGCTGATTACTTGAATTAAGGAGCAGAGTATTTTGACATCTAGGCACTTGGAAACAGAGTGTGTACCGGGGAATAAACCAGTAGGTTAACTCCTGAACCCTCGAAAGACTTTGTTAAACAGCACAAACAGCAAACATGCTTAAAAAGACCTTGATAAGCTTTGTCTCTGGGTGAAAAATGTATGCAGACTTTGAATAAAATTGTAGGAGATGGGAAGAGGGGTTGCAACTGCTGTAGCTTTTCCTCTAAGTTTAGAGAGAGGAAGGGAGTATGCAGCTGGATGCAATCTGCAACTTTGCTGTCGTGTCCAATTTAACAGAGGACATCAGCAGAAATATATTTGTCTAAAAACATTGCACAACACACCCCATGCAGGCTCAAGGTAAGCTAGTTAACACACGGATAGGAACATTCTTTTAATGCAGGTTGTTACTAAAAATGGTGCAAGATGATGTCACCTTTATGTGACATCATTAATGTCACATAAATGTGGCCTGCAGATCTGCCCCATTTCCCATAAGGGACCAAAGTTCAGATAAACATTACAACACCCAGGTTGCAACGCTGTAGACAAAGAGACTATTGTGGTACTGCCTATCTGTTTATGTAGCCATGTTTTTTTTTCTTGCTAATACCTATTTATCCTCATCAGATGCTTGGAGACAAGGAAAGCATAGAATCGTATAATTGGAATGCTAAAAACAGACTCTGATTCCTACAAAATAGCTTTCAATTGAGCCAGCTGTAATAAATCTGTCATGGAGATAAGTGCGGGTTCACTGAGAGGTGCTATTTACCGAAAACAACTGGTCAAAAAGCACGGGAAGTGTGGAAACATGGAGTCCCAGCAAGAGCGAGTGGTCATGTGCATATAAGCCACACAAGGAATCATGTTCTGGTTATCTATTTTCTCATAAGCACATGCAGATGTTGACATATGCACTTCCTCTGCAAGATAGTGGTTGTAACTTAAGCCTCATGTGTGCCAGTAAGTGTGCTGAGTTTTCCTGCGTGTTCTGCGTTCGTTTTATGGTTACTGATAAGGGTGCTTATAACAACTTGTGATAGGTACTTGGCAGGACTTTTAGCTGGAGCAGAGGGGATTCGCCTGAAAACTATTTTCATTTCCACTCCCTGATAAAAAGCGTCATTCCTTCATGCCCCACACTGGCAGAATTTTCTGACTCAGTCACATGACCTTGAGGATACCAGCTCACTTTGATCCTAGGCCCTCCTTGTCTGGCTGAGAGACTCCGTATGTGAGGGCTGAGACCTCAATGACCTGGCATAACTAACTCGCTGCAGATGCCATGAAGTCATACCAATGCCTATTGTTACTCATGCAGGTGGGCTCTGTTTTTGAGCTTTGCTTGAGTGAATTGTTCTTTTCTCTCCTCTGTCATTGCCTATGAGTATCTGTTTCCTCTCCTCTAATAAGATGCCAGCCGTGTCCTGTTTCTTTGGGTTCCTTGTTGGCTTGTTGACGCCGGTCTCTTTGTTCCATTGACGTCTTCATCAATTTCACATTTCCCAACAGCGTCTCTGAGCAGAAATGCTACTCCTATGAGACGAGCCTGGCACATAAGTGAACCTTGTGAATAGAAAAGATGTGTTGACAATTGTGCCATTTGTACACATACATGTCAATGAATCAGAAATTTATTTTAGCAACTAAGTTTCAAAATAAAATCCAGATATATAATTTCATGATACTGTTATGTATTTCAAGTTGCGGATATGGTTCACAGCTGATGAAGATTCAAAATACAATTTCTAGTCAAATTCAAATAATACATATAACCAAAGAAAGAAGACAGCAATTATCCCTATTGCTTCTGCATCTTTGTTCATCATGATTTTCCCTTTCACTAAACTTTCCATTGATATCCTTGGGCATTAGCCCTATATGAGTAACCAGCAATGACATTTCCTGCTTTAATGTTTCAAACGTTCTACAATATTTCAGATTTATCAAGTGATCAGCCTTAGCTTACAAAACAAGGAGAAAGGTAGTTGGTTCCTAAGCAGAGATTAGAAAGGAACCCTGCAGTCCCCACGCCCTGCCTCTTTCTGAAAGGCATTTCCTTTGTCCCTCCTCTAGCCCGACACTCCCTGTAGACAGGAAATTCATCTGGAGTCACTCCAGAGTACTGCCTCTCTTTATCCCATTTTTTCCCCCAATCTTAACTTCACAATCTTTGGAAGGAAGGCACAGCTTGTCCCCAGCCCTCTGTCTCCTGCATGTAAACAAACACTGTGCCTGTTCTAGAAGTCTCCCGTAGCTTATCCACATTCACGATGTTCCCATCTAGGATTTCGTGTCATTAAGATGTACGAGAAGCAACACTGAGCAAAAGATAACAAACAGGAAGGTTCACTAGCACGTGAGATAAAGATGCAAAACCACTTGAGTGGGACAAAATGTGCTTCTTTGTCACACGTACACACAAAACAGATTTCCCAGAACGAGAGCCACCCACATTCCCATTTTCCCACTGGGACAAACGACCTTCTGTCTTTTTCCCAGTTACCACATTTTTTTCTGTATCAGTAACTCAACAACCGCAAAATGTGAACAAGTAAAAGACAGATCCGTCTTTTGCCTCTGCAAATCAAATCAACGCTGCACACAGACAGCGTCTAGCTCCCAACTCGATTCTGCTCAGTAAAATCCAATTTTTTTTTTTTTGCACGGATTCCAGTCAGGAACAAACATTAGCATGACTGACACAGGCTGAATTACTTCTCAGCTATAATCGTGCAGTTACCGGTAACTGAAGTTATGCGCCGTGTGTGTGTTTGTTAAATTATTTACAAGGTCCTTTAATTAGCTGCAAAGGCTGGTTTACAACTGCTCATAAAGTCTCTTATTTTGGTCGCTGTGACTGTAAAAGAAGAGAACAGAGAACTCTTAACAGTACAATGTCTTATCTCTGCTCTAGTATCTAGGTCACAGTGTCACAAATGAACAATAATTACAGCTTCTGGGAAACTATCAAGAAAGAAAAGTAGTCTTTTACTGCAAAATACCTCCCATTTGTTCATTTACGTTGCTGTGTTACATGAAAAATGAAAAATGTATTTCATTGACTGAAAAAAGCAGTTGTGATTTTTCTCTAGAAGCTAGAAACATGTTGATATTTTGTCATCCTCAAATCTTACATAGATTTACGCATGTGAAAAATACTGACATTGTTCCACTGTCTTTTCTTTTCGTTACTGTAAGCTGCACGTGCATGTGGAAGTTACAGTATTGTAGTCCATGTAAAGTTGTGTGTAAGGCAGAGATAAAGGCAATATGGGGGTTTGTGGGAGGAGGAGGTAAATACGAGACTTTGTTGTGGCTGTTTCAAAACGCCCTTTCTCAGAAGTCCTGCCCTGTGGATAAAACTCGGTGTCCCCTAGCCGAGCAGGAGGATTCCTGAAATGATCAGAGAAGGATTTTGTTTCCAGTAAAGCAACAACACACCAGCCGGCACCGCAGAGCATGGAATGCAGCCTTGCATCTACGACGCGATGCATATCTGATTAAAAGATTTTTAAATAGGAGCTGCAAACGGCTACCTTAATTTGTCTGTGTAATGTTTGGCAGTGCATTAAACTGGCTGATAGTTGAACTTGTAGCATGTGAGCAATGACTCACCTGCCAAACTCAAAATATCACGTATAGACCTGTAACAGCAAGTTCTGTGCCAATATGAACTGCATTGCATGGAAACACTCAACATGACAGAGAACATATATATGCAAGCTTTGTGTATGCGTGTGTGTTGGGGTGTGTGTGGGGGCGTGGATGTGGGGGTGTGCGTGTGTGTTGGGGTGTGGGTATGTGTGTGTGCGTGTATGTATGGGTTGCATTCTTTGTCGCAGTGTTTGAGAGAATGGCCAGCTAAGAGCACGGTGGGGTGCCCCCTTCCCCTGCAGTGGTGGGCTGAGAGGCGGAGGGAGGGGGGGGGGTTTGGGGGGGGGAATTCAGAGCTTCTGGGAAACAGTCTGGGCATAATTGGAACCTGACTGTTCTCACATGTCTTCACTTACAGGAGGAGCTTGAGAATCCCGTTGCTTGGCCTCTGAGAGCTGCTGCAGGCCCAGTCCTGAGTTCTGAGATTCTGACTGTTTTCACAGGAAGGAGCTCAGGTGTGCTGGGCCCGTTTACCTTTGTACATCCACCTGCGCACAGTTTGTTCTGTGGGTTTTATTTCAGTACAGCATGAGCTCACTCCTGCTATTGTTCTTTCCACTCATTTTATAGCATGTGAGCAAGTCTGAGCTTTTGTCACGTTCCCGTTCATACAAAGACCTTAACCACAAAAGGAAGATGTGCTTCTTTCGTGTGCTTCTGCTGCAAGAACCTCGCAGAAAGAGAAAAACAAAGACTTCCCCACTTCTGCAGCTTCTTCACAACCACCACACATTCTCACTCTTTTGTGTTTTTTTTTCTCTCTTCCTGCAGCAGCGTGCCTCTCATTTCCCATCAGCCGCAGTCACCTCCTAAGCCCTGATCTGTAATTCTCATAAACATCACTTTCATCCTGTTTTACAGCAGAGATGCAAAATATTGTTGAAAAGCAGCTATGCAAATTTGAATTACAGGCAATCATCGGACTTGTTGTTTTTCTTCTTCCTTTTTTCAGAAATTTTGTTTAAAAAGCTTCATTTTCATTTGAAAACCACGTATGCACAAATGCAAATGAGGAATCTTGGTCTTTTCAGTGCACATCTGGAACAAATTGCTTCATAATTTGCACCCATGTTGTCGCTAAAAGCTGAAGGCAATGGACCATAGTAAAATATTATACAAACAAACAGTGATCCATGTAGGCTCTTTGTGGGCATGGTTTGGTATTGCTGCCTGCTAACGCTCAGTCACAGCAAGATGTCTAAAAGACTTCTTTTTTTAGATAAAACACAACATTAAATGGAAGTGCCAGCATTGCAAAAACTCACAGAAAACAAAATTTGATGTTTAAATACAGACTTTTATAAGCAGCTTTTGATTCCTGCTGACTGAGAGGTTTTCAGATCCAGTCAAGACTTTGGGGAGGATTTTATTTTCTTTTTTTTAATGCTTCACGCTAATGAATAAATATTACAACTCTATAATTTCCA
Source organism: Girardinus metallicus (assembly GCA_903067095.1). Classification (NCBI taxonomy): domain Eukaryota; kingdom Metazoa; phylum Chordata; class Actinopteri; order Cyprinodontiformes; family Poeciliidae; genus Girardinus; species Girardinus metallicus. Next base: position 31,819 of record CAEGAE010081994.1, on the reverse strand, counting down.
TCATGTGTTTGATATTTAGTTAAGGCACCTCTGGAAACAAAAGCAAAGAGACTTTGGAACACCTTTCCCCTGGAAGCCTCTCCCAGTCTTCTTGGAAAAGTCATTGGAAGTGTCCAAATTCAGCCCTTTTCAGTCAGGTCTTTTCCACAGTTATGTTGGTTTCAGATGGAGACTCTGGCGGCTCTACCTTTTCCTTACTTTATTTAAAATCATTCCTGTGTTTGCTTGGCTTTTTGCTCTGGGTTGTTCTTGGCTGACATAAAGGCAGCTCCAGAAATCCCAAGGCTTGTTTTTCCTTCCCCTCGACTCTGACAAAGTTCCCAGTTCTTAATGCAGGGAACGTAAACTCTGTTAAACAATGAAGCTATTTTGAACCTGATTGCATGGTTAATTTTAATATGATCTATCTGGCTTTTTTTATACACAACTTCAGACAGATTAGTTTTTTTGCTTTTTACATTCTAACATTATTGCTGGTACTTTATTAGTCTGTTTGTCCTACTATGTGTCAGTAGGAACACTCTCCTCAATTACTCAGTTTGGTTGAGCAAACATATCTATAAATCTGTTGTTTCCAAATTTCAACCAAAACTGATGAAGATTTCTATACTTTTGTGCATTGCTCGAGTTTCTCTTCTCCATTTTCCAGGATCTGCTGAAACAATCTTGACTAACAAAAAAAAAAAATGTTTTCATTTTTTGCAATTTTATGCATTAGTTTGCATCGCCATAATCATCTGATTCAGATCATCAGACCTTTTGCAGAACCATGAGACTGAAGTTGGATGACAACAAATTGAGAAATCATTTCTTTGTCATCAAGTGGGAACAGTCTGAACTCCTTGTCAGCCTCCGACAGGTTTATTCTGGGAATGCCATGTATTTACGTCCACTCATGTTCACATCAAATCTCTGACCAGCTTCCATGTCCCTGCTGAGTGAAAGCACCGCCATCTGGTTTGCAGAAAACTGAAAATCGGACATCTCCTCCAGATGCAGCACAGTTACCATGTGCTGCATTCCTTCCCCTTCAGAATTAGGCACAGGGTTCTGATAGCAAAGTCATGATAAAATATGTTGAAGCTTGAGGTTTTGAATTGCTTATTGAACTAAAAAAAAAAAAAAGACCAAAAAAAAAAAAAAACGGATAGAGATAAAAAAAAAAAAAAAAAAACTTTACAAGATTCAAAACTTTTAAATGTTGAAGTACACATGAGGCTTAAGTTAAACCTTCCAAAAGTCCCGAAAAACGTATAATGATTTTTCTCCACAGGCAGGACTCAACTCACTCCAAGAATCAGCCAAACCCACTAGACACTAATAGAAATTATTGGAGTGGATGTGAATCCTAATGCATTTCAGACTTCATCATTTCTAACATGCATTCTATTGAAAGGTACGACAATTAATGCCTCCGTCTCCTGCACGACTGTCCCATTGAGAAAGTCGTTTCTATTGATTTCTTTTCCAGGCATCACTGAATATGATACTCTTTCACTTGTAAATATCGACCTTTACCCTGCTGCGCCGAAATTTTGTGCCATAAATACTTTAACAAGCAAGCCTGTGAAGTAGTATGAAATGTTATGGAGCGGTAAATAAAGGCCGCGTTTAAACAGTAACAGAAGGTAGGATCTTTTTATTTGTGTGTGGTTGAAATAATACTCGCCTGATCGGGGAACAAAAAAAACAAACAAAAAAAAACGGAGCACATGATTCAGTTTCAAGGCTGCCCTCAAGTGGAAGTTCAGTTTTCATGGACATACACAAAGACGTGATATTATTATGTCTGGATATACAGCGATATTCTCGACCCAAAAACTAATGGAGGATTGGCCTTATCCTCTACTGCCACCTGCTGACGAATCTTATAAACTGCAGCACACAGATTCCATAAGAGTCAAGTGTTGAGACAAATGAGGCTTTATTTCAAATTGAGTAAATGGCACTGATAAGAAATCTGAAATACTATAACAGTGTACTAAACAAAATAATGTCAAAACTAACAAAACTCAGGACAAAATGCCCACTATATATTTAAATATGTACAACTTTGATAAATAAAACAATACTGTTGAGGATTTTGACTGCTCTGCATTCTTTCCTAATCCTCTGGGGAGCAGTCGCCGGAAGTAGCGGAAAGGACGAGAAACAGGAAACTGAACAGATAATCAACTCCGGACCAGGAAAAGAAAAGAAAGAATTAAATATACAATTTGTGATTGTATTTTCAGTTTGTCACTGCTGCAGCCCTGCCAGCACTCCCACCCTCCCCGTTTCATACAAAAAACATCCTGAGACGAAATACATCCCACTCGTTTACAGGCATAGTTTAGAGCTTCAACAGCAACTTTTTTTTTTTTTTTTTTTTTTTATTTGCAATATGGCTTCCACACAAACAACCTGGAGTTTATAGTATTTTACAATGGTCAGAGAGGTTATGTCAAAAAATAAAAAAGCAAATGCTGCACCAAAAATTCAAAAGACAAACAACAAAGAAGGAAGAATGAAAAATCTGTGCTTGAAAGGGTAAAGAAAACGAAATCAGGCTCGCCAACCAGCAGCAATTCCAGTCACATTTTCTAAAAAGTGCGAAGCACTAACGTTCTCTAGCATTTAAATTATCTCAGTATTAGACAGAGATGCTAATCTTTTGTTTTATATAAAGTACAAAGAGTGTGAGAAAGCAACTAAGGCTCTGTCCACACTAACCTGGAAGCTTTGTAAAAAGGAAACCCACCGTTTGCATGGCAACGGAGATTTTTCAGAGCTCAGTTTGGGGTGTTCAAGTGCGAACTGGATAACTAGAAATAATTAAAAATGCAGACAGTCACTCTGGTTTTCTGTGCTATTATCACAGCAATTAGGAAGAAATTTTTTGTTACTACATATTTGTCTCTATTTATCCTTGCGCCGTTTCAATAAAACTTTGGAATAACCAAATTTATCAAATTAGAGAAAAATGAATATCTGTTTGAAACTAAATGTCCAGAGTAGTGTTGCAGTGGACTAAATGGAGCCAATAAATTTGTTTTTCAGACGAAGATGCTCATCCTCGTGAAGAATCTCCAGGATATTTAGAAAACAAACTTCTAATGATTCTGACTCAGAGGCGAGCTTTGAATGGCTGTCGTGAGGAGCTCTCCATTTTTGTTTTAATCTCCTGAGTGGCAACTCTTTTGTAACAGGTTTCAGAGTTACACTTTCTTAAAAAAAAAAAAAAACAGGACTAAATATTCAAAATGGCTCCAACCCTGAAAGTCTTTCAGCAGCTACTGCTGCAAGAAAGCTCTATTATATCCAAAGGCAGACAAAAAGAAGAACTCAACGGTGAAAGCTTTAAAAATAGACACTTGTTACTAAAAGATATTAAAGCGCATCAGAGAAGAGCTTTGAGGAATCTTTTGGTTGTTGGTGCCACACTTAGGTCAGACCTGCTGAGTTAAAACGACATGTGCAAGAGGGGACTGCAGGAGCCTGTTGTCAATATGTGCAATGAATTTGAATAATGACTTTTTAAAGCTTTTTCAAAGGGGATTTTACCAGCAAGATTCCCTTCCTGGCTGAGACACAGAACCTCCAAAGCTGTGAGAGAAAAGAGGAGAAATTCAGACAGAAGGTTGAAGGAAGCTTTGACCCGGCTCTTATCTAAATCCCCAGCATGCTTCCTGTTTATTTTATTTTTATTTTTTTTCTGGCCTGTAGAGTTTCAGAACCAATCCGTGAAGAATTCCTTGGAGGCGTCTGAGGGAGACCTCAACCCTGGCTTCTGCACCGACCCAAGTGGGGGAGGCAGACAGTCAGGCCCCCCAGCCCCCTTTATCTGCCAAGTGCAACATCAGAGGAGCTCAGTGCCTCTTAATTGACGACACTTTCTTCTTCCTGGCTGCAAGCATCTCATAAAAGGGGTCCCTGCTAATAGCAGCTCTGTGGAAAAAGATACAGAGAAAGCTGTTAGCGGAAAAAGGGAAAGGAATACAGCGTGCAAACTACTACACCTGTAATAGTGACGGGTATCTGCAGATCTATGTAGTTTAAATGTATTTATTTCATACTCCTAGATTTTTTTTTCAAAATTTGTTCACAATGAAACAACAGACTTCAACGGATCTGCAAAATTAATGTGTGAAAATTAATTTTAAATCGTGCAACACATTCTGAAGTTTTAGGTCTGGACTTTGACTGGGCCATTGTAACACATTAAACTGAGGTTTCAAACTCCAGTTGCAGAGGGAACAAGCTGCACTGTAATGGAAGAAAAAGTTCTTACTTTATGCTGTTCATCCATTCATCTTTCTCCTCTGCAGTGGGGGCAGAGATGCGATAAAAGGTGTGATTGCCCTCGACAACGCGTCCATCCGCCTCAGTTTTGCAAGCTTTTATTACCTGATCTTTGTTGTCGGGGATGAAAAGTTCAAAGCAATTCTGCAGAAATAACATGGGCAGAGTTCCAGAACATGAAAATTACAATTCCAAGCTGCTGCCAAATCTAACACACTATACAGATTATATCATTTGTAATTTTATATGCACCACTAGAGGGTGCACTACTTACAGGCTTCTTATCCTCAACTTCCCTGATGCTCAGATTCTCCAACGGGATGATCCCTCTGGGCTCTTTGTCCTGAAAAAAAAAAATGTAAATGACTGGTTTCTACAGAATAACATGCAACGGGATCTGTGATAAATGATACTCACTGTGGTGTACTCGAAGTAATAAAGACAGTTGTCTGTGAGAATGAACCATCTTCTCTTCCAAGTTTTAACACGGCCCCCTGTGGAGCAAACACCCAGAATCAGAACAGCTCGGCGAGACGAAGAGACGAGGAGAAAGAGAGACGAGCACCAGAAGCACCGAGTGGAGCAGCAGACAGGCAGACGGATGTATGAGCACACAGACAGATGACGGCTCCAGGGGTATCCTGTTAACCACACCGCTCATCACCAAGTTCTCCCCTTCACCAAGATCTTAGACTTTATGGACATTTGAAAACTAGTGGCCTCATAAATCAAGATCTACAGACTAAAACTCCTTGCTTTGCATCTCACCCAGTTTTAAAACATTTATTTCTCTCTGATTCACTGCGGCAGGTATTTAAAAGAAGGCGGTCAATATGAAACATCAAGATGTGTTTTGCTTCCAAAAAAATTTTGTCAACCACTCAGTGACTTGTATTTATTTGCATGTAAAGACAGAAACTAAAATCTGATTGAGCAGGTTCAAACTTTAATCTGATTTAGCAAAATAAGAGGTGCCTGAGGATTTGGTCTGAGCCACAGGGGGTTTGGTGGGTAACTCTGCACTCACTGATCTATGGTTGACCTCTTGGTCTCTTTGTCACCAATACTTCCTGTGAAGGGAAACCTGATTAGAGAAGCAGATGGGCGGCTAAATGCTGGGAGGAATGGGATGCCGACAAACTGAGAAAAATAGGAGAGCTTGAGCTAGACAGGACACTTGCCTTCTCTAAAGGCATCTCAGACTTGAATTTCCTGTTTGTCTAGACAAGAAAATCCCACCACCAAGGTTAGTAAAAAGAAACAAAGGTGTGCAGCACAACCATTTTTTCTCCCCAACAGGTCAGGTTTAGAAACTTTTGTACAAATCAAAGAACACACTTTTGTCATCATATTACAGCAAAGACTGTATATGATATCCAATCATATTCTAGACACAACTAATGTCTAAGCTTAGTATCTAAAGACATTGTTGACATTTGACAGAGATAAAGATCTGTGGCTCCTCGCCACGCGTCGAACAGAAACAAAAACAAAGCAGACCAACAGAAAAAAAACACTGATGCATTGGCAGAATCACAAAGATCATTGAGCCGTTTCCAGACAAGCCACGTCGGTTCCTCACAGAAAAGAGTCCCCTCTGCAACAGCATCCGGAAAGAGCAGAAACCAACCAGGCTGCTGTTGCAGGATGGGAGTGTGGATGTTGTTGGACTGGAATGGAGCTGGAAAGGAGGGAGTAGGCCATGCAAGATAGGCCGTGGGAGGTCAAGAGGAAGCATGTTTTGGTTTTAGATAACAAGCAAATGTTCATGTTTTAACTCCTGCAGAGAGGACGAAGCTCATAATTCTGGCAGATCTACCCAATTTGCATTTTTGTGTGTGTTTTTGCTTAGATGTGCCAATTGAGTCCAATTTTTTGCGACGCTCCCCACTCCCCTCCCCCCCACAGTTCTTTCCACTCCGATCCACCAAAACAGGCTGCAACCACACTTTTACTCTTCAGATTCAGTTCTAGCATGAGATAAGTAGAGCAGAGTTTTGCTGATAAAAAGATGCAGTATTCCCTTTTCATGCAACCACAGAGCAACTCTCTAATATTTTGATTATTTCAAAAATCTTTTCTGTGCTCAGAGGATGTTAAAAAGGTATAATGCACCTTCCTAACAAAAAAGGAGATCCAAGAGAGTGACCACCAGAGCATACAGAGCAGCAGCTCCCTGAATTCGAGCCCACTAGGTGGCGAATGCACTCAGTGACCACCCAGCGAAGATAAAACCCACCAGCTTATTGACATAAAAAAAAGAGACAAACATCTGAAATTTCAAATGAGCCAATGAGGAGACAAAAAAAGTGACATAACCTTGTTTGAATCAAATTTAAAACATGAGAAACGGAACAGAAAGCATGGCAGACCACCAAAAGCACCTGAGAGCCAAGAGATGGACTAGCTTTTTCGGAAGAGCAGGTGTACATACCTCCTGAGGAAAGACAACAGCCAAAATCATGGGAACAAACAAACAAACGAAGAGGGGGGAAAAAAACATAACAAATCAAATGGTAAGTAATTATATCACCACAGTCCTTTTTAATCAGTGAGGCTTCAATGAACTGCTTTACAGCTTCCATTCCACAAGAGGGAACTCCACTCAATGTGGATGGCTTCTGTAAAACACTACAAGTAAAAAAAAAAAATAAAAATAAAATCTACCTAGGTTTATTTCAGTTATGTCAAGTAACTAACCTTCCACCGTGATTATTTGACTCATTTCTCCCCATTAGGAGTCATTGGAAAAAGTAACTGTTCACCTTTTGTTACAGTTGGTTGTAAAGATTCACTGTGATGTAAATATTTGATTCTTCCGTTTCAAATTCATGCAGCCCTCCTTGCTCACAGTGAAGCTGTACAACGGAAACATCTCAGAGGAAACAAAGATTGAAGAGTCGGGAGATAGAGAGGATGTGAAATTATTTCTATAACAGTTATTGGTATATGTATTTTTTCCACATTTTGTCACATTACAACATCAGACTTCAATCTATCCATTTGGGATTTTAATGTGATAAAGTCATCTATAATTGTGAGGAGAAAAGAAAATTGATTTGTGGCTCAATATGTATTATGAGTAAAAATTAAAAAAAAAAAAAAAGAAAATACAGAGTTGGACAGGCTGGACAGGTTTGTAGTAACAAAGCTCTTTGGGATGTTGTTTTTTAAACTATCCCTGCTTTAAACTTTATCCTTAAACTGTCTGCTGCATTCATGATGCTGTTTGTTCTCCAATCTTCTCAAACACACCCCTAAAAGCTTGTATTTGAGGGCAACTGGTCATACTGGATTTTACTTAGGAGTATCAAAGTAAAGGGTGTTAAATACAACATCTTTAAAACCATGTGTCACTTTCCTTCTGTTTCATAATCATGCCTTATGTTGGTCTATCACAAAATCCTGATATAAGACAAAGTTTATAGTTGTAACCTGATAAAATAAAGTTCAAAGGGTATTTACATTCAAATGCATGTAATTCACTATCGCTTTTCCTCTGCATGCTTGAAATGTAGTTTATGATAAGATCTTAAATAATTTAAATGCCTTGACTTGTCCTAGTTTTGGTTCATTATACATTAAAGCAGGCAGAGAGATGCCTTCAGGTGTTTTGCACACCTATTCCCATATGAACACTTGCACCTTAACACACACAGGCACTCACAGGCCATAGAGCTCTAGAGAGAACGCTGCCAAAACAAAGTCTTCTATTGGAAAGAGCTTTAGAGATGCAATACCAGAGTCTCCAACTCACCCAGCTTCAGCAGCCAGCCTTCTCTGTCTGGGTTGAAGAAAGTGTGTGTGAGGTCATTGCCGTCGTCCTCAGGAATTTTGAAAGGTTCATTCTTTATGCTGTCGTATAGATTCTGCAACAAAAGAAAATAAAGTTTGATGAAAAAAAATACATATATGGGAGGGAATGATCACTGGAGGTTAAGTGGGGAAACTCTTTTCACCCTGAGCAGGTCTTCAGGTAGGTCTCCTCCATCGTTAATGCCTCTGTTCATAGAGATGAAACGCTCAACGGTTGGCTTGTCCTTCACGTTGGGGTTGTGAAGGCTGGTGTTCAGCATAATGATGGCAAACGAAAGGATGTAGCACGTATCTGTAACGCACAGCAAGAGCCGGACGGTTTACAAGTGGGTGAAAGGTAAAAGTTCATCACAAACATGGTTTCACTGTATAATAATATGATTAAGTATGAATGTGAGCCAGCTGAGCTGAATGCAGCGTGATTTCAGGCACAACGGAGTGGACAGATGTAGCACTGTCTGCTAGCAGAGTGGGCAGATCGCACGTGGGCACTCCAGCATGCATGTGCGTCTCTAAACGTGCATCAAGTATGAACGGAGGGACGACACAGCAAGCAAACGGCTGACACAGCAGCACTTTATCAGCACTGTTAGGTTTGAGAAGGCACATTTAATATTCATATCCATCTGATGCATGTTAGCGCCTGCTCTGTTGGGAGCATCGTTTTCCAGAAACCACGTGCTCAGCTGATAAGGAGCTGCTTTGAAATAATCTTCCTCAACTGGCCACCACATCTTGGCCTTACAGTCTGTGTTTTTCTCATACAGATTTCAACTGGGTGTGATACCCAGATGTAACAGGAGACTAAACACAGAAAAATGAAAACTGTGTGCACTCTGGTTACATTTTTTGCATGCCTTTTTGCATATTTCTCTGGAATTCTTACTAATAAAATGCTATTTAGAATAAAAAACAAATCATACAAAGTGCCGCAGGAGATCATTTCTGCCTGTAGCCATCAAATTATGCAACTCCCAACTCTGAGGGACTCCAAGTGTAAGTTTTCTCTGAACTCCTATACGGATTTGTAAATGTTTCCATATACACACATACTTTTTATTATTTTATTAAATTTCATTTTGGTTATTAGCTTTCCAACTGTCATTTTTCCCTACGAGATCAAGAAAGTATATTCTGATATCGAACATAATGTCTAACTCACATTTTTTGTAATGCTGTAAAATTGTAGCAACACATCAAATTTACCTGTGGACTGGAAAACACCAGGGTTGCACTGGCAGTAGCGCTGAGCGAAGGCTTCCATCATACGGTCGATCTTCTGGGCTTCTCCTGGCAGACGAAAACTCCACAGGAACTGCCTGTTATGGGACACACTTTAATCAGCAATGCTCTCACTTCCTCTGGGAAGCAGAAGAATTTCTTTGCCTCTGTGTTTTATGAGACTAAAGCTAACAGCTGCACCCTTGCAACGTTTGAAAGCAGATGTCTTACCTCAGAGCCTGAACCAGGTTGAGGTCTGTGAACTCATGAAGCTCCACAAAAGCATGGAGGACTTGGATATTGAATTCATCTCTGACGGAAACAAAGCAAGACAAACTTGTTACAGCAACATAGTGAGCAAATCAACACTTATTATTTAAAGTAAATAGGCAAAATGTTAAGAGTTATCCTAACATTTACCTCCAGGATTTTATAATCAGGTAAGCAGAATTGGCAGATCTTTAGCTCGAGCTAAAGATGTTGTGGTCGTTTAACTAAACGATCAAAACATCAAAAATCCATTCTTGTTCTAGTCACTACCAGTTCACACTGACACCAATATACTTTGGTTTAGATGTAATTGTTGAATGAAGTAGACCTAATGTCAGACATGTTCAGTATCAATCAAACTTTTAAAAATGAAGTCTGGCTGCAAGACAGCAAGAGAGAGCAAAACATCATGTAAATAACAGGAAGGATGAACAAATGGCAATAAATATTCTCTCTTTTGTGCTTTTGCGATTGGTGGTATAATGTGACCTCTGCACCTAATGTAAACAATTTGCTCAAAGCAAGAAGGCTAGAAAAATACTTCTAAAGCTGTTCCAACATCTGATATTACATATCTTACTGAGAAATTTAAATTGGCCTAAACTGGTACTAGCAGGGCAAAGCTTTACAAAAGTCCAGGAGTCAGAAACTGGCAACAAAATTCACTATTTCTCTGTGCCCAAAGAAAACTGGTAAACAATATTGCTATATAAACACCTGAGCATTGCACCTCTAACAAATGTATATACTCAAAAGAAAAAAAAATTCAAAATGTAACCGTCAGAAAACCTTATAAATGTGTGTGTAGACTCCTTTTCTGACCTACTTGAAACCAGTTTAAAACATCAATGTTATAAGTGATACTCCCCATGAATCCAACAGGAGGGAAGATGAATCCCCCCGCCTGCTTACTTATCATCCAAACTCGATCATGAGATCATCCCGCCCTTAAAATCCTTTAGAATAAATGATCTCTCCTTTGGGATGATGGTGAGGCTCTAAGGAGCTAAGCGTCATATCCAGTCACTACTTCCAGTGGACAAATGACCACCAGAATCTCAAGATTCTTCATGCAATGAAGACACCAAACACTTTAAAGCTTGATAATAATCCAGCGGGGGGCTTATAGTGGATCCCACTGTGAACGTAGATCTAATTTCCCATCAATCCCTAAGTAGAGCAAACTGGACATTGATCAAATTTTCTTCTGATGATCGTTTCTCTCCAGTGAAATCCTTAAAAACATAAAACATATGCATTTTCAACTTCTGAGTCTCTTGGCCCATCACTTGGAATGGATGAGTGTACTAATCAAAGACATATGGAGAACTGTTGAGTAAGTGGCACTGTCCTGAGACGGTCCTTGAAATGTGGAACCAATATCCAATGTTTGGGAAAGGAAGGGGTGTGGGCCTGACAAAGCGGAAACAAAGCAATAGCATAACTATGCTCTCTGCATTCAGCACTTTCATCTCTCACAGGGATGTGTGCCGCTAAAGAGAGATCAAAAGCAAAATAGTGAGATGTTTAGACAAGGCAAAAGAGGAAAGAAAGAACTCTGCTGACCTCTCTCCCAGATAATCGCCGATGGCCGTTTTGTTCAGACCCTCGCCTTTGTAGAGGAACTGAGCAATGTTGTCGCTGGTATTCTTCAGCAAGTCATTCTCAATCAGAAATTGGATCCCCTGAGGAAGTGACCAGACATCCAAATTACACACTACACGTTCAAACGTGAGGGGAAGAAAACTTGTTTTTACAGACACAAACCTTTTTGGGGTCCATGTTGAATTTCTTTCGGCCCATGGCCACCTGTTTGTTCCTCTGCATATTTTTCCTGGAAAGTCAGCAAGGAGTAATGTCATCAGCTGTCCTTGACAGCAACACAATGTGTTGTAGAACAGAGATGCATTTATGATATTAAAACTTTAAAGGGGGAAACCTCTAAAAAGTGTGCATTTGTATAAATTCAGAACCCCGATACCACTAATCATTACCGTAACATCTCACAATTAAACATTTAAGCTTTCATGTGAATCACTATGTGAGGTGTAAAACTAATACTTAACATCATCCTTAACATGCCGTCACTGTGGTGAAATATGGTAGTGGCAGCAGTAAGCTGTGAGAATCCAATTTTGAATGTGTAGCAAGTCATGAAAATTGTTGTAACCTGATGTCAGATGGAAATTGAACCAGTTTATAAGTTTAGGCTCTAAATGAGTTTTTGTAGATTTCTACTTTGCTACTGTTTTTATTTTTATTTCCACGCACAATTATGCACTACTTTGGGTCCGTTTGAAACAAAAACTCCCAAAAAATACATTGAAGTTTGTGCTTTGCTGTAATGATTGTCACAAAAGGTGAAAAAATATTCAGAAAAAAAACAGGATCAAGAGATTGCTGGGATTATGTTCTTTGCCAAAGCAAAACTAAAAGTCAAAAAAGTCAGAAATTATTTCAACAAATTGTTCTGGTCTGATCCTGCCTAGGAAAAAAAAACAGCAGGGAACAGGCAGACACAGTAAATTTATTCCGTGTGAAGTGTCTTTCCCTCTGACATTTTTCTTTTTGGCAGGGGCTAGTGATGCCGTGCTGATCAAGTGAGATGTTAAAAGGTTGAGCTGCATATGGGAATGTCTCATTTCTCAGGCTTTGAATAATTCAGGGGTCAAAGTGCGCCTCAATTCTGAGCTGAGGACACGTCATCGCCTCCTTTCAATGACATCCATGTTCCTTTGGTTTTTAAATGCCAAAGTCCAGCATTCATCTTGGCAGGGATAAGACAAGCTTTTTGGATAGATTTTCCTACATTTAACACATGCAAATCAAATCATAAGAAAGAACGTGGATCCTCAGTGGGTTACTGATGCAAGTGAGAAAGTGTTAGATGGAATTTTTCATAGCTGATAAGATCCCCATCCACTTAAGTAGACCAAATCCCAAGCCCTCCTTCTCCAGAGACCATCCATTGTCTGCTTCTGCCAGTACACCCACTGCATTATTCAATGAGGCCTCCCATCATGGGGGGTGTGCCTGATGAAACATTTAAACTGCCTTAAAAGCAAAGCCAATTTATGGAGGACATTTGGTGTGATGGAAAGCCCAACTTAGCCATCAAACATGAATAATTGACAGCTTCGTTTTGCTAACTTAATAGAAGGGATGGAATGAGCCAGCTTAGCCAAAACATAAAGGGAAGAGTAAGGTCTGATTTTTTTTTTTTTTACCTCTCTTCAGTGGAGCCGAGATTTTCAATCTCACTGGTCACTTCTGCTATCTCATCCTTCAGCCGCTGCAAAGAAAACAAACATCCGTCTTAAAATACAACAAATCATTGGTCTACCAATATCACAGTGAGGCACAAAAGGGTGTAACCAACAAAAAACAACAAACATATCATCTAAGAAAGGTTTCCAGTTTTCATGGGTGCAGACTTCATAAGGCAATAAACTCAATATAAACCAATCCAACACAATGTATAAGTGGATTATGTCTTATGATGTGCTTTACTGATGGCTTTAGAGACTGATTTTGTCGATCAAGTCGATTGTTCTGGAGCCAGACTGGTGTAATGGTGATAAGACCATGATGATGAACATGGCGTCTGCTTGAAGAAGAAGGAGTGGAATATTGGACTGAAGCACATATAATATAATATTTGTATATTTTAAGTATATTGAGAACGATTTACTAGAAGATTAATGAGACCTGGTAAGACTGCACCGACACACGGCATTCCATGCACTTGCATCTAGATAGTCACCTGAGCAGTCAACCAGGCAACAAGCAGTTGCCTGAAGGTTTTTTCAACTCTTAGTCTGCAAACTTCTGCACTGACTAGGCAAATAACAAGCCCTGGTCTCTATGACTGCACAGTATATCACAAGCTTTTTGCCATTGCTATAGCAGCAAATGCAGCATTAGAATCACAAAAGACTGCTTGAATTGTAGTAACATTAGCTGCTTATATAAATACCAAGCGGCTTACTATCTGAAGGTGTGTGACTGAAATAAACTTAAAGCAGACTGACGTTAATGGCCCTTTTCCTACTAGCACCTAATCAGAGAGGCTCGGCTCGGCTCTACTCGAATTTAGGGGTTTTCCATTAGTAACGGCTACAAGCTACCAGCCCCCTTTCTAGTACCTACTTCAAGTGTGGCGAGTTAGGCTTAAAACCCAACGTCAGAAGACTGTCCGTCAGTAGCTTAGTCTCTGGCCTTTTGCCCTTATCAGACAAACACCCACAAACAAAAGTTCCATCTCTTCCATTGTTGCATCGATCACATCATGCAAATACAACGTTGTCTTGTACAGTGGGGCTGCCCACTGTATGAAGACCCCACTCACTAGAGTTGCTACGAAAAACCACACAAAGTGGAACGAACTTAAGAAAAGATGAGCCACACTGAAGAGGTGTTGGTGAAAAAGAACCAGAACATTGGGCATGTTTTTTTTCTTTTTAAATGAAACAAGAAAATGTTACAAGAAGTGACAAGTTAGTCATTGTGTTGACAGACGTGACCAATAAAGGCGTCTTGTTTTGACAAAGTAGCTGGCAAGATGTGACTGACTTGTAAGCAATGTGAGGATAATACTGCGACTGGCTAATAGTTAGCTACTAACAATACTAGGTCTGCTTCAGAGGTTCTTGGTGGCACAAATTAAATAACTTATACCGAGTTCTTTAAAGGATTTGGGATGCACTGAATTATCTGTAGTTTAAAATCTAAACTTTAACCAAATACTTTTACAGTCAGTAAAAACTTTAAATGTTTGCGTTTTGTGAAACATTTAATCTATTCATGAAAACAAACTCTCAGATTTTAAAAGGTTCTTTTGGCAATAGAACCACCTCATAATAAGACAAGCATAGGAATCAATATATAAATGAGTTAACCCTGACCTAAAATAATCTACACTAATTACAGACTTCTTACACTTGACTTATTTAAGAAAGCAAAGAATCTTGTTTCTTTCCTAGAAGATTTTCAGAAGCAGTATGCTTAGCGGGACCCTTAAAATCTACATTCATTCATACCGTGCTTCAGTGATTGCAAATCATTCATTGTGGACAATAATAACTTAGCAAAGATAAACCATGAAAGGAACATCTGTGTTTTCAAGGGCTATGCAATCACAACACATTCCTCAGATGCTTGCCTAAACCTACAAAGACTGTCCTCATGCAGACAACGACAGGGGCTCTGGTGGGCTGAAACACAGAAACAGCAGAAAGAAGGGTGTGGGAGTCACAAAAGGGGAGAGGGGTCAGTATGCAGACAACTGAGGGGGCCAGGAGGGAACAGTGGCAACAGTGGTGTTGAGAGAGGGAGGAGGGGGAAAGGCAGCAATGGTGTCCCAGACTCATAAAAATGAGGTGATGGATCCCACCTCCAGAGCCCACAAGGGTCAGCAGAAGTCAAGTCACCAGAGGTCTGTCCCCTGGGTGAGATTTCCACTTACTACTACTATTGGTTACCGAGTGATAGGACTAACCTAATGCAATTTAGAATCAGCTACTGCACATGGGTCATGGAAAGGAAGCAAATAAACCATATGTATGGAAATTTAACAGAACTGATTTGACTGTAGAAATATTCCACTGACCACTTGTTTACATTTCATCACAGTCATTTCCTTGTTTTATTTTACAATGATTGCAAATCATTCATTCAAAACAGCATGTAAATAATCTCAATAAGTAGAACTCATATAGATGGATAAACAGAGGTTTGTTCTTTTTACACCTAGAGGAGAGAAACGGGCGAGAAATGAGGGGGAACATTTCCGAAGGAAATGACTAGTTAGTAGGAAATACCTCACATTCCTCAGGAGTTCATAAGACAACTCAAGAAAATAAATAATCAATTCTGACTACAAAACAAATGCACTTCAGGCAAATAATTTTTCATACATTTTTCCATTTCATAGTGTTCTTGTTGTTAAGTTAATCTTTTTCCTACCAATATGACAGTACTGGGTTTTTTTCACATCGTTACCTGCAATATATATACACATTGATATATAATAATATATTTAATACATTTCATACTATCAGAACTATGTCTTTCTTGTGGATTACCTGAATGTCCTCCAACAGCTCTTGCTTTCGCCGGCGGATATTCTCCAGCTCCTGCTGCTCCGCCGGGGTGAGATCGTCTGGAACTGGACGGAGATAAAAGAGAAGATCAAAGGTTAGCATCGTTAGGCTTATCTGTACATGTCTATTCCTAAAGTATATCCCAGAGGAGTGCATCCAAAATCTGATTATACTTTCTAATTTCTAATCTTTTTTTTTTTTTTTTTGAAACCAAAAGGTGAATGCAAGGCCGAGGCAAGAAACTTAAGAGTGCACCAGCAGAACACTGCAGGTCTAAATAAAAACGAAGAACAAAAGATGATTTTATTTAGTAAGAACTGTGTTAATGCATTTTCATAAAAAAGAAATAAACGTTAAACACATCAAAATGTCACCCAAATTGGGACACAAATCTGCAGCAGTGAGGTGCGATGTAAAGAGTGACAACTGAAAAAGCTCAGACAAGCTTAGTGGAGCACAAACGTGACGGCTCTCGAAGTGCTTCTAGTCTTTCTGTCGCTCTCGCAATATGAGCTTATAATTAGCTTGGCCTGTGCCATCAGCAGCGCGTCCCCCGTTAAAACACAATGTGCTTGTGGATGGGTGCTACCTGCACAGAGAGCAGCATCAGCACTCTCCATGTAATATCAGTCTGACCATGGACTCATTTTCAGTGATTTTACTCCTGAGCTGAAGGTGATTCATTTTACTTTTACTCTTGTGGACACAAAAATGGCTTCTCCTTTCTAAAAACAGTACCGCATCAGCCGAGGAAGCAGAACTCTATAACTGGGGCTACTTGGAAATCATTTGCTAAGTTGCAGTAAGAAAATATATTTTAAATATAATCCACGATACAAATACTAGTGTACATGTGTAAATGATTATATTAAATGATAGTAAGGAGATTTTAAAACATCAAAATTTCTCATTTTGCTGTCAAATCCAGTTGTTGGGCCCTGAAATATAAGGCATTTGGAAACAATGCCATCATAGTATGGCACACACAAAACATTACAATTCCATATATTGTCCAGGTCTTTTTATGATCTTGAATTTTAATATTGAGAGTATATTTTTCTGATTCCAAGCAAAAGCCCAGCCCTCTGACCTCTGCTCTTTAGAAACACAGCAACAGAGTTGAAAGGTTAGAGGTCAGGAGCAGAAGCCTGACCCAATGGAACTCTAGAAACATTTAACAAAGCAATGGTTATAAAGTGAGCATGGAGAATTGCACAAAACTGGTGTGGAGTTACTGAATTCACAGCTTTCCACAAAAGTGAGACATTCAGTCCCTTTCCATCAGTCCATTAAATGAACTTTTCACCTTTAGTGAAATCTGTATAATGGAGGTTACTTATTTTTAATAACAGGAGGCATGTGAGTCTGAGTACCTTGAGGCAAATACCCATGACATTTACTGGAATGTCTGTTAATGTCTGACTAAAGGATAATAGACAATGGAAGTGAGGACTCAGCAAAGGCCTTTCAGCTGGCGGTTAGGGACCTAAACACAACCATATTTCCTTCCTGAGGCATAAAAGGTTGACCTTTCACACTTCCTACCTTTACAACCTACAGCATCATCCATAAAACATTTCTCAGTATCCAAGGAAACCAAGTAGTTTGCTTTTGCTGATGCAGAGGACTCAACAGGATGTAGCTGAGCAACAACAGACACCAGAACACATTCTATCAAATGGGGCAAAGACGTCTCAGGACAAAAGGCTTATATAGCAGTTAGTCAAGTTCTGTTTCTGGAAACATGACTGTGAAGCCATGCAGCAGTCAGGCATGACACAAGGCAACCACAACATTCCTGACTCAGAAAAGAATGAAACACTGGAGAGACTGACAGGAGATGAGCAGCAGAAAAGACTATAATTTGGTTCTGAGGGGAAAGAAAATGATAAAAAGTGAGGATTTGAGGATGGAATCTGTTCAAAGCTAAAAGAAAAGGTCTTGAATAAAGTCAGCCGAACAGACACTCAATCGGCGTAAAATAATCAACATTATAAGAAAAAGAAGAGCCCTTTCTAGAGTGCTTAAGCCATAGATTTTCAGACTGGGGCTTATTTCCCACAACTCAGCAAACAAGGGGAAGCTCATCCAATTAGGTAAATGCTGAGAGCACCGTTCAACTCTTAGTCTGCAAACTTCTGCACTGACTAGGCAAATAAAAAGCCCCGGTCTCTAAAAAAACAGCACAGTAAATAAAGCAAAGTGAAAATAAAAAAGCAAGAGACTAAAGAGGAAAAATTGAGAAATGAAGAGTACACCCTGCTGGGAATCATCTTTATTATTTAAATCATGTACTGACAAGGCCTTTTTTCATCATCCCCGTCCAAATCTAGACTGGAGTCTCGAATGCCTCAGATGCAGAACTGGAGACACTGTCAGCATATCAACAGGGCAAGAAAACACATAATTCAGGTGAACTGTGTGTACTATTGCTGCAGGAATGCACAAAGACCAGGAAGCTGTGACATGAACCTGCATATTCACACCCACTGTGCTTTTTGCTACTGTTCCTGGCATTATGTCAGGAATTTTCGACTACTCGACTTTAGCCAAACTTCTCATGCAATTTTTTAATAACTGTAAAGAAAACAAAACACAAAAAAGAAAATATTCGAGATTTAGAAATGGATTGGCAAGTTTTTGACTATGTCTAATTTTTAATTGATCGGCAGGCAAATGCTGAAAATTTCAACCCTATGCAAATTTAAATGGCTGAAAGAACATTTTCAAGCCACACCTGACCTGATTAAAATACCATTCCAGGTCTAAACCAGCACAATGATTGGCTCACATGATTGGCCAAGGTCTTCCCTGATATAATATCCTGAAAATCCAAATAAATAAATAAAATTCCTCAAGAGAAGCACACTCTTCCTTTTTTACTTTGGACATCGAGTGCTTGTGTTTTTTTTTTTCCCTTTGGTATGTGATTGTTGACAAGTAGGAAAACTGTGTTCCCTAATCAAACTCACGCTAGCTATTCGTCTTCAGGAAGTTATTGGGTGAGCGCCTGATTGGCTGCTCTTGCACTTTCTCAAAAGGCTGCCTCAGGTTCGCTTCAGATGTACGTGGAAATATGATTGCTATTTTCCTCCTACTGGAAGTGACTAAACCCTGATTTTCAGAGCAAGTCTGCAATATGCAAACAAAGCTCTGAAGTCTCTTGGTTTCAATCAGAGAACTGCAGGGCACTCGTTTTAAGTATTCAATAAGTCCTTAGAAATCAAAAAGAGGAATGTAATAAGTATTCAGTGACTCATTTTACAGTATAATCTGATTTTTGTCCTGGTTTTCATTATTTCAGAGTGCTCTTCAAATTTACGACTGAAAACAGTCAATAAGGTTTTCTGTTAATAGTAATAAGGATGTTTTCTTCAGCCTTACTGCACCATAACTACTGGAAACCGATTTCTTCATTTACTTAAATACGGGCGTCACACAGTCAAATAAGAAAGACACTGACGGTATGCATGCCCTAAAGTTTTGCATCTTGGAGTATTTTGAGCGTTCTTAGAAAAGCGGATCCATTTTTAGTGAGGGCTGGGTCAGCAGAGAGGACTGCGGTGGGCTACATCAAGGGAGATATCAATTATAGCGCCGTCTCCCGCAGCGGGAGAAAGCCACTAATACCCATCCTGATTGCCATCCTGGCAGAGGAGGCAGACGTCTCATTTCCACCCAGATCACAGAAGAATTCTCCTCGGAAAATAAGGAAATTAGAATTCTGTGTGCGGAGAAGATCCTCCCCGTCAGCCTCCCATCGCTCCAGATGTGACCCAAATTAGGAAGCTCTGCTCATCACGTAAGGTACAAAATCAGTAAAAAGAGAAATAAATAAATAAATAATCATGTACTTATGAAATTATTTCTTATATATGCAGCTACCTTGAGTGTAAGGTAGGATAAGAAAGCAATGACATCTATAAGTGAAAATGTTTATACTGCAACACTATACCTACATCTGTGACAGAGCAATTGTGCATAGAGAGTCATTTCTGTTACCATGTGTTAGTTAGCTTGCACTCTGGTTAGATTTGGATGGAGTGCACAACACAGCAAACAATCCGCTCCTCACATTAGACAAGCTTTTCCTTCACGTATGTGAGGCTGAATAACATCTTAAAAGGTCTCAGCACACTTTCCATTAGACTTGATTAGAGCCCTCCATATCATCTCTACCAATGCTGCTCAGTCTGCCACATTAATAAAATATAACAAAGAACATCAGCTTCTTTTGTTATTTTCTACCAATGTCTCATCTGGATTTTAGCATAAAATCATTGCAGATGTACAGAGATATCGTCTTATAACTGTTATTGGGACGATTTTCACCGTCTAGGGATCAGAGCGACTCTTATGCTGCATGATGTAAACTTTTGATCAATTTTCTTTTAAGAAACAATTCAGCAAAATCATGTTTTATATCGACTGCTCACTCACAGTGTGACATCACCTCTGGTCCCGACACAAGTAATGGATGACAGCAAGATAAGGAAAAACATGATACTGTAGTACCAATAGAAAAATCTGAATAAAAAGAAAATCTGTGCAACTCTAAATAAATTTGTGTAAATAAGCTGGGAAAGTACATTTTTACTTTTTATGATCAAAAGGCGCGAAGTCCGCCAAATCTCCAGTCAGTCAGATCCCTTCGACAAAACAATTTGTTCCAATCGCAGCAAAAAGCAGACTCCTCTATGATGAAATTTACTGAATTTCGCTGGAAACAATCAATAGTTCTTATTCGCCATTGCGCAAACATGAGCACAGGGAGAACAACCAGATAAACTTTGGTAGATTTTCTGCTTTTTGCAGTTTTTATTGCTCAAGCAAACAAAAATTATGTGACATTTCATCCGAGACTGAATCTCATTATTAAAGCTAATCCCAAGGGTCCTCACTGGTATCCTTAAGCTACATACACAAACATTACTCTTCTAAACCACAGTTTCTAATAAAGGCCTTCTTTCTTAGAAACTGTGGTCAAATCCTTCTTTTCTACGAAAGAAGGAATTGCAGGGTTTAATGTGATCATTAAACCCCAAAACACACTAGAAATTTTCTTAAATAAACTTTATACATTTTCCAAACTCAAATTAATACCAAAATCAAAATTCCTTTGATCAACCAAAGGAATTTTGTCATCTTTGACCTTCAGGTTCAAAGATCCAGGAACTGAAAAAATTTATCTGTACTGAAAAGGAGCTTGGATCAGAACTTGGCATCGAACTTGACCTGGCTTATGGGTGGGTGTATCTGAGGTGACAGGGGACTGCAGGAAAAGGAGCCCTATGTTAAGCCAGGGAGGCGTGGGTCAGTGTGTAGCAGGAGAACACGGAGTCAGTGGGAAGATCACAGCTCCTTCTTTGTGTCTGGAAACAGTCACATTCCTCCAGAAAGCTCAAACACAGGGTTCGCGTTTCTGTACTTCAACATTAGCATTTCAATTACTTACTAATGCATTCAAATGAAGACATATCTTTCAAGGGTGTATGATCTGGAACAGAGAAGACACTGTCTATATTTGAAATTCTAAGGAATTGAAGTTAAGAGTTTTGCATCTTTCCCATCCCCCCAAATTCATAAAGATAAACAACCTCACTGACAGCAACTCGCTGTCCAGTTATTGGCCCGCTGCACTAATGCTCAATCATCCCAAGCATCAGTGACTGAAGTGCCAACAACAGGCCTTCTCAAACATGCAACAACCTAGGCTGGAGGATGACAGGACATTCATACAGATAAGTCAAACCACAAGTGGTCGACATGATTTCCATCTTGGCTTTGCTGCACAGCATGCATCCTCTAAAGCTTTATTTATTCAACAAAGCCTAAGAGTTAAAGTAAAACAAGTGGTCATAAAATCTGAGCAGTCAAACAGACAACATAAATGGCATTGCGAAGAGTAGCCCAAGCACAGAAAGAGGTTTCAGTGCAAACCTGAATGAGATGTTCTCCAGTTTCCCTCTTCGGCTCTTCCTTTTACCTCTGGTGATAAAGGAGTCAGATCCTATTGCACAGACATCCTCATCTAGTGGCGGAGGGAAGGAGCCCGCTCCTCCAGGCAGGACCACAGATACTGTTGAGGTTTTACAGCTATCAGCCCTCACAGTGAGCTCGCAGCATGCTGACACTGACACAATCCATTTGGGAAGGAGGCTTCCTCACATACTTCGCTCCCTCCTCTCCCTCCCCGCTCACGCTTTGCTATCACCAGCGCCAACATGAAGGCTCCACCCAGTGGTCGTTCCGCTTGCTGCCTCCCCGCTCTCAGAAAAGTAACAAGGTCCTAATAAAAAGCTAAACTACTATAATAAATGACATTGGCGCCATGTGTAAAGATATGTAAAAAAAAAAAGAGGAAAAAAAGAAAAAGACTTATAATTCCAAAAGAAAATCTCACACTAAAATAAGAGTAAACAGTAAATCAGTGAGGAAAACAATCCCACGTTAAGAGATAAAATGTTTTTAAATGGTCTAACATTTCAAAGAGTTTATGATGTCATACCTTAATGGTCTTTAGAAGTGAAACAGTCCCACAGAATCACAGAACTTCTGCCATATTTAACAATAGGCATGCACCTCTTTCCCTCATATTCATCCACTTTTTCACACCAGTCCCATCAGTAGTGCTTAACGGCATCTTGGTTTCCTTTGATCAAACCCCACTGGTCCAGTCAAAGTCTCAGTAGCAAACTTGTTTATGTTTACTGGATCGCCTCCCAAACAGAAGGTTTGCATGCAGATTAAGAGATTTACTAAGTTTTGCATCTTTTACTTCCTGGGAAATTGCAAGCTTGATGAAATTTTCTGATTTATGGCAAACACCATTTATCTGCTTTCCTTGAGCTATGTTTGCTCTTTTGTTTTCCATTTTATACTTTGTCATATTTATGACTCAAAGGTAACAATTACTAATGATGTAACAATTACTAATTAGATGTTGGGAAAGTCTGATCCACCTAAAAGTGCAAAGTCAGAATATTCAAAACGCAATTAAATTACATTAATTTAGGAATGCCAACAAATTTGTCACAATCTGAATGAGGAAGCAGAACAAATTGTAAATTGTAAATACTAAAGCATAAACTCTTTATAAACTAAGCATAAGCTAAGTAAGAATAGTCATCAAAATATGTTTTCAGACAAAGAACCAAAAATCTAATTTTGTAGACTCTTGGTAAAAGCTCTTCTTAAACCAAGATTTCTGTGCCGGCCTTTAATTTCCTGACCACTCGTCCTGCATCACCACCCACACAGAGTTAAACAACACATTCTGTGCTGGACTCCAACTGGGTGTAAGAAATGACCCAATGGGAATGTTTCTGCTAAGAAATTGTGCAATGTTCTCAGGAGTCCTTGTCATAGATAAAATTTTTACAGCATGAGTGAGACACTGGCCCCCGGGGCGTGCCTGAAGCACGCAGCAGACGGGAACAGACGTGGGAGCTTGCCTCACATCTGCTTGGAGACAGATGAGTCAAGCTGGAGCCCTCTGCTGTGTCGGCTGAGCCTCACCGCCTTACAGTGACAGAGCTTCCTCTGTCTGGTGTCAGCCAACACGTGGATCACGTAGTTACAGCTCACCCTTAAGGTAGTGTTAACTACTACTATAGTGGGTACTTATGTGGAAAATAACACATCACAGCAGCAGAAGGTTTCCCTCTAAATTACCTCAAATAAACCACAAAAATAAACAAGCGTCACTATTACTGAAAACACATATATGTATTTTCACACACATTGTTCAAAGCAAGAACTATTATTTGGTTAAGCTGCCACTTTTTGTAGCATTCTGACACTAACTGGGTTTATTTCTGACTGATGCAGACATAATGTATTCTTCACAGTCCAAATGGCCATGATGTTTTTATTTTATTTTATTTTGTTTGCAGGCTCTTTGACAAAGGTGCTTGTTTTGAATCCAAAAATATATTGAAGAAATAACAACAAGGATGTCCTATTTCAGCACTGAAGCATTTTTGAGTTTTATTACCTGCTTCTGCTTCAAAGTGATGCAAGATGAGTCAACTGTAGAATAAATGTTTTGCTTTTCAGTATTTGACCAAAATTAAGTTCTAATTTCTGACCAATTGATTTATGTTGCTACATTTACTTTTTTACGAAGACACCATTTAAGTTAGTGAATAAATGAGTTTGTATTATTATTTAAAACTTTGATTAGATCAACGTAAGCAAGAGCCCATAGTTGGTGGTTTAAGTTTAATCCACAGGAATGGCATCAACATGGTAACAAGATGCAACGGCAAAGATTCAAAACATTAGATTAAGACAAATACATGAAAAATAAAACAATTTTAACTTAATTCCTCAAATGAAATTTGGAATAAATGACGTGTTCTGTATATTTCATTATTGTTCAGAGGGTCAAAAAAAATTTAAAAGAACCTTTTTCCATTAAAATGTTTTATTCCTCTTGCACAAATTTGTTTTTGCTACACAAGAGTTTTTAGGTTGGTAATCTTTTTTATCTGCAGGTACCACTGATAGAGATATGACTTATTTGTTTACATTAAGCTATAAAAGACTAATACTGAATAATGTACAACAGGGCTCCTTTCTTGGAACTTGTTTTTTTTTTTCTTTCTTTAGAGATCGAAATGAAAGTCTGAAATGTGAGGCAGGGATTTCTAATGTGTTGAGTTCGTGTCTGCATCCTCGCTAACCACAATAACAACATCTAAACTTGGGTGTTTTTACAGTTCCCATCTCTGTAAAACACCAACAAACAGCATCTTATAAAAAACTAAAATGTGTATATTTAACTTAAATTTCTTCTGGCATCTTGTCTTCCAAGTTACAGACATGCTTGAGAATAAGTGGGGGAGAAAGGAGGTGTGTTCAGACAAAACGGACACCAGGACATCTTGTCCCGGCGCGGGACGACAACGCAGCTGTGCAGGAATGTGAGGACAGGAGGATGTGAGTGGGTGGGAACCAGAGCTGGAGAATGTATAGCGAGGCCTGGGATCTGTGCAGCTCCAGTCTAAAGCAAACAGATATAAGGCTCGACTTCCTAAACCTGCAGCGACTTCATGCCTACAAACACACACGTATTCTTGTTTTCTTCTTCTCAGACTGATTGTCCAGTCTATGTTTAAGCCAGTTTGTCCAGTCCAAACGAAGCCTGAACAAAGATGTTCAAACTCAAACTTGGTTTGGCTCCTTATTCGACAGATTCATGGCGATGGACGGTGCAGTAAAGCTTTATTTACTAATCTGCCGTTTTATTTGCATTAACTGTTTTCTATGGAGGCTTGCTCTATGTTATCCCTCAAAAGCGGAAGCGCTGCTGCTCCCCACAATGCCTTCCTTTGTCCCACTGATGCTGTTAGCCTTGATTCTTATCGGGGGACGTCCTATTGTCAACATCCTCCTGCCCGTTCGACATACACAGGTCCTACAACCCATGATGTGAAAGCTGGAAGATTAGTTTTAGTCAACGTGAAGCGCCGCTATACATGGTTTCGGTCTGTATCCGTCTTGCTTTTCTCTAGAAGTTTTCACCCACACACAAAATGCCGAAAGTCATTTCCTGTTGAGGGCATTGTCAAACTCCTGGCTTCCTGTTTGTGCACTGTTCTGTTTAGTTTGTCGTGGAGGAGTGAAAGTTTAAACCCCAGGAGAGGAAATTATGAAAAGGGTTATTCTTTTAACCCGGTGGCAAAAATCATGCATGTACTGAAAAACAATAAGCAAAAACAAAAGGCTGCAGAATCACCACAAAGTAGCCACACAGCTGAGGTGATAAACGAAATGCATTCTTTCTATAGCCCGTCTTTTGCCTGAAATCATTTGTAAAACAAAAAAAGATCTTATCCACAGGGAATACATTTTTATGCAACAATGTATAGTTTCAAAAACCTAAAATGTCTCAGAAAAAAAATCTGTTTCAGCCTAACCAAACCATAATCCAGTAAATTTCTATTTGATGAACACACCTCCAAATACTTTCAATCTAGTTTCTGCCAAGAGCTATTTTGAATCTATGGGCTGTAACAAGAATAATAACAAACCAAAGTCTTACAGGAAAAACACAACCAGAGGCGTGTCTCTACCTGTTGCAGACAAACCTGAAAGTCATACTCATCAGCACTATGAGATCAAAAGTGACATAATGAAGAGCAGTAAAAGGAACCAAGAAAGAACATATTCACAATTTCACAGCATTGAAATACTTTAAAATAATTTTTAGCATTAACATGCTGTCTGACCAATGACTAGAAGTTCAGGACAGTTTGGAGGAGGGATGATAAAGCCTGTTATCCCAACTAGATGAATCTTCAGAGAAATTCATTCCTATATCAAGCTTGGACTTGTACCACTGGCACGATAGGATATTTTATACATCAGATTATAAATAACCAGCCCGTTATTTATAATCTGATGTATAACGTGTAACAGATTTAGGTGTAACAGCTATACCTAAATCATGGTTCGGAACAGAAAAGGGTTTAATTAAACCCAAAACGTAGCATCATAATAAATCGTTTTAAATAACTTTGAAGAGCAATTAAAGGTGGTACAGAACTGAATAACTTGTCTTACAGCGGAAATACAAAATGGAGAGGTTATAAAATGTTAGGGAAGTGTTGACCTGATGTGACACAGCATGAACACTAAATTGCTTGTTGATATCTCAGGTTTCCGAAACTATCAGGTGAAGCACAGGATGTACTTAGTCCACAAACCAGTAGGCAAAAATGATAAAGAATATAGACTCTTTGTGTATTTATCACTTAACCTATAACCCTCATGCTAAACTGTGCACTGGTGACTAAAAACAACTTAGCTGTTCTGAGAATCATCATTACCTCTTGTTCTTTACATTAATTTGGTGTGGAGTACTTTGAATACTAGCCAACTGGGATTCACAGCTTGTCAATGCCTTGACAGAAACAACATAATAAAAACTGCAAAAAAAAAAAAAAAAAAAAACATTTCTGGACTTTATCAATATAAAATAACATCTTAAAAACTAGTTAAAAGACATATTTTCAGATTATTGTAAACCAACTTTTGCAACAAAACAACTTTCACAACAGGGTAAAAATAGAGTGGACATTATGAGCCATTCGTTGTTTTGTACAAAAAAAAATATAGCAGGGAATAAAGACATTTAGTAACTATGACTGCCACCAGCTTGTGTTATTTTATGCTTGCATAAGGCTTTCATGACACTAAACATTTGAATTCTTCACATGCACTCCAAACACAAGATGTTGATTTAAACACACCTACATCTGACTGTAAAACAGACTGAAACACATGACAGCATATGAGTACTGAATGTATTCTCTAAGTCAACAGGACAGAAAACCAAGTAAGGATTAAGTCCCCAAACAAGGAACTAACAACACTTTCCTTCCCGGTACATAAAATCCATTTTCCACTATGGTGGAGAGCAGAGCAGGTAAGCCACAGATGCAGAAAAAAAAAGGCACAAATGTGATTATAGGGAGATGATGAAGATTATCAAACTACCAGGGCATTAGTGCCAGCCATGGTGCACGGTACCACAGGACCCATTAGAGCTTTCTGCTCCGTTCATTAGAAAACCATTAGAGACAACTAGTTTAACCCCCCGGACCACCCACTTTTAAGTGGCAGAGACAAATGAACTCAAAGGGAATCGACTGCTCCTCTCATTGGTTTGGCTGCAACTATAAAAACAGAGACAGCTGTATGCGTGTGCCAGCCTGGTTCACCGAGGCAGGGCAGTGTAAGACCAGCAGAACAAAAGGCCAGCAGCTTCGACCCGGATCAGTAAGACGTTCGCTATTATCCAACATGATTAACAGTGACGCAAGTCACTGGCTGCTAATTTTTAATGTTGCCAGGCTGAACCAAGCCAAGGAGATGAAAGAGGCCTTCTGTCTCATCCCAAGGAGAAACCCACTCACTCATTATAGTGTCACAATAACACAGCATGAAAGAATGTTGTGTAAAAGCTTTACAACCAAATGTTGTAATATTAACAGTATATTCCATAGGCTTCTAGTAAAACTATATTAAACAACACTGACTGTTACATTTAGGAGAAGCTTAGTCCCACCAGTTGCTGTGCATTCAGGAAACAATGGTGTGGATAAACTAAAGGAAGATTGATAGTCATTAAAAGTGTCTGATCATGTGGGGAAAAAAAAAATGCACCCCATCATGCTTAGACAAAAACAAGATGATGCTTTACCCAGAATCATAAATAAATCATGAACATAAACAAGAAAATGCGTGTTTTAACAGAAAACGAGAATATTAAAGCATAGATGACATTACAGCAGTTTATTTACATTTTTAAGCTCTCAAATGGCTAAAACAGAGAATATTAGCACTATTAAATAACGTGGAAGAACTGTGTAAAAAGGGGAAGAGAAACAGAAGAAATCCAGCAGACTTTCTTCACATGTATTTATGAACATAAGACCTCACACAATTATGGCTTTAAAAGGACCAGTAGGGTTTTTTAGAGGTGCCATAAAGACATTATTGCGACCGAAAAGGTCGCTCTATTTTTTACTCACCGACTCCTTCTTCCGACTTTAACACCATGCTGTTCTGTCAGCAAGTCCGCGTCCGCAGAGAAAAGTTTCTGGAGGTTTCCAAGAGCAAAAACTTTGACTACTAACCACTACCGATAGATTTCCGAGTCTTGAAAGTTTTTAACTAACAGATAAATAGCGTAAGATAAAGTGAAGTGAAAGATTGTTCGTAGTAAGAACGGTACCGCCGTCAGACCAAAGGGAGTGGTTTCAAGGTACTAGACGGACTTTTACCAGCCCTTCCCTCCTCAGCCGAGACCAGGCGTCTGTGTTGTGTCAAGTCAAATGAACAGTCAAAGCGAAGCACTTCCTTTCGGGCTTTTCACAATGAAAGCTTACACATTAATTCAGGGAAACGCTTTTGCAGACATAACACATTGCACTGTAATACAAATAAACAAAATGCACAGTACGGAGGATACAAATATGCAAAAGAGAAGCACACTAATATTTAGCTTAACAACAAAAGTTATGTAAAATCAGAAGGGATGTCTAAGTCTGTAATAAGTAATAAGTAAGAATATTCAATTATAGCCCCTTTCCAGTCTGACTGGAAAGGGGGTATATAAAAGTATTCAAAATACTTACGTTACAGATATATACACTAATGCACACTCACATTATAAACAAGTACATTTTTAGATTTGTGAGAGCAATTGGTTATGGAATTCATACTCTTAATTTGAAAGGGCAAAGAACACTTCCGCTTTCAGTGTCTTTTTTTGGCACAGACACGAACCACCAGATTGGTTATGTGCTTCATCTGTTACCCTATCTCTAACACACCATCGGTTGCAGACACACGTACACACGCACATGTGCACAGCTCTGTTGTTGGGAAAGAACTGATAGGGGGCAGGGAGAGAATAAATGACACACACACTGAGCCACCTCCGTAGAGCAGAAATCTGTGCCTTCAGACTTTCACCTCGGAAACAAAAGTAAGAAAATAGCATCGAAATTTATTCAAATACAAAACCTGTAGCCATTTCCGAACACCTGTTGAATTATATGGCCTTATACACAAATTATAGAAGCCACTTGCATTTTTTTTCTACTTTCACTATAATCTCAATGGATTTATTTGCCTATATGTCATAAACATAGTTTTGGTCATACGAGATATCAACTAGAAAAAATGCAGCACAGTTTACACTACTTAAAATCAGTCCTCATCAAAGACACTACACTGGTAACCATCTTAAACTTTTTCATATTTTGATCAACCAAAATACTTTATAATATTATTTACTATGTGTGATAGACAAACACAAAACAGTCAGTACCTGTGAAGTTGAAGGGGAATGATTCATGGTTTTGAACGTAATAAAAATCTGAGTGTGCGTTGCATTTGTGTTTAGTGCTCTTCTGGTGCCCCAAAATGAAATGTCAAACCACCAATTTCCCTAGGAAGTAAATATTTAATACGTCTATGTTGAATTTAATGTCAGCAAAAGTCCAGCTGTTCAGCAACGGCCTCAGAGATACACAGCTCAGGTGGGAAATATCATCTACAGCACAGGAAAAATATTAGTTGGTCACTCCACAACACTGGATATCTGGGTGGCAGCCAGAAAACCATAAGAAATATAATTTGCAAAATGCCATGCCCCACATAGGATACAAAGCAAGATGGGGAAAAAAGGTCAGTCTTGTCATTCGAGACCAAAAATTCCAGTGATA
Organism: Girardinus metallicus; assembly: GCA_903067095.1. Lineage (NCBI taxonomy): Eukaryota > Metazoa > Chordata > Actinopteri > Cyprinodontiformes > Poeciliidae > Girardinus > Girardinus metallicus. The sequence goes on along the minus strand of CAEGAE010081994.1, from coordinate 1,887 downwards.
AATGGTAAAGGGTTTTTTTCTCCTTCAAAATGGAAATTTCTTGTCTGAACTGGAAAAAAACTGAGGCCTTTCTCTTCTCTTTATGAAATGAAATAAATCAGTCTGTCATTTGGATAGCATCTGCACCAGCTGGTGCGCTCAAATAAAAAAAAGCCTGTCTCCGCCTGTTGATAAAAACAAGAGGAATGCAGCTCACCTAGCCCGAGTGAGGCCAGGTAGAGGCAGACAACCTTTCTGTCCTGCATTTATTGCCCTCTCTTTTGAAATTGTACTTATTCATTCGCATCCTGTAATGACAGCTTTGGCAAACAGTATGGTAGGTTTGGTCAACTCGCAGTGTCAAGTCAGGAAGAAAGTGGGTAATTCCTGCTGTTGCATTGCTGATTTTATTGATCTGCTTTTAAAGATTTACCTGTTTTTGAATATAGTCCTCAAATTTCTCCATGCTACCTTTGCTCCAGACTCCTTATCTGCAAGCTGTGACCGATGAATGCATCAGCTGTGTGCTGCAACCTCTACAACTGACAATGCTGTCTGTGTGAAGATAAACTCCTTCACACAAAGTTTCCATTCATTGTTGCTAGTTCATCCATGCCCCCAAGCACTGCTGCACAAATAGGCCTAAACCCCAGAACAAATGAAACCAGAGAGCTGTTTGACCTTCACATGAGAAGATCAGGAGTTAATTATGAACACACAAAGTTTACTGTCTTCTGCTTCTTCGTGAAGAGTAAATGTGACGTTAACTGAGTATTTATGCAAACATTCAATTGTCGTCATTCTGCATTGTCAGGCAAAGAGGGATTTTTTTCCAAGCACTTAAAATGACGCAGTTGCAAATAATATTTATATTTTATTCGTATTAAGGGTTGTTTTTTTTTTTTTTTGTAGGAATAGCCATTCTATATTTTAATAAACTGTGAGCTAATTAATTTTGAAATAAATACCTTACAAACAACTTTTACTGCTAAACCCCAGGTTTTTTTTCCCTTTGGATTATAATTGTTATAGTACAAACAACTTCTACACCGTAGCATAATGAAACTTTGTTTGGAGCAATCCAGCCTGAATGTACAAAACATATATAATCGCTCTGCAGATTCACACACAAACACAAGTCAAATTCAAATAAAAATAATACATAAAAAACAATAGATGATGTTGATAATGATGATGAATTTAACAGAAAAAAAAAGTAAAATAAAAAAGATAAAATTTTAGTGGGGGTTTTCTGCTAAGAATTTTTGTCTGATAATTTGTGGGTTTGTATTTGAGGTTTAAACATGTGTGCATCTCAACAACTTAGAATTTTAGTGAAAGATGTAAGAGGGATGTATTTCAAGACTGTCTGTCTATCTTTAACTTTTTAAATTGTATTACTAAGATAAGGTAGCTTTTGAGGCATTATGCCCTCAACATTAAACAGAAAGACGCCAACAGCGCCCTCTGCTGATAATTTTCGATTAACTGCAAGTTAAATTCAATTCCAAATGTTACCTTTGAAATGTACACCCCTGGTATACGTTGTAATATTTTGAATTCTGTTTCTTTGTTTTTCTTTGTATTTGTAAACAAAGATGTACATTAAAAAATAAAACATTAAAATATTTTACTTAATTGCTCACATTGTTTTATGACATTTCAATTGGATAAACGAATAGAAAAATAATCAGGATGTATTTATCCATTTATTTTTTCATTATTACTGGTTTTAGCCTCTTTTCTTTATAAGAAAAACAATGTGTTGTAACACTAAAAGACCACAATCAAGTTTTGTAACAATAACCTTAATTTTGTTAGGAAACCAGAGTACACCACATACTCTTGTGGAATTATATATATGTTTTGTATGTATGTATATATATATATATATATATATATATATAT
>CAEGAE010081989.1:0-29682 GCA_903067095.1 Girardinus metallicus | reverse complement strand
CATATGTTTTGGCAGTGCTGTGATCATGTCAAAGCAGCAACTTCTATTAAAAAATGTTTTATTGTCTGTCTGGATGCTGCCCGCTTCCATGGAAGGACAACAAAATATCGCTTTTATAAACATGTAATGACTAAAATCATGAAACCCTCAATGTGTATCCCTCTGAAAAATGAACCCCTTTAAATAAAGAAATCCTTCCATTTGTGATACCACGACAGGGTTTATTTTATACAGTTTACATGGTGTTGTAAGTGACCCGGTATGAAACCACAGCAGTTTTGAATTTCAGTCATCAGAATACCGGGATTTTTTCCGTTGTTTTAAGAGGTTTACTTCAGTCTGTTTTTCTTTCTCGATACGCTCCCCGACCGCTCCGCACCGTATGGGGAAAAATAAAATAAAATAAATAAATAAATAAAAATAAAACAAAAACAACGCGCACGTTGTGCAAAACTCAGAAACAGGAAAACCGGGACATATAATGGTCCAGAACAGGTTCAGAGACACTGTTTTAGATTAATCATTTACTAATGATGTGCCTAAACCTGTGGTGCTCAAGGTGGGTCCTTGTGGGCCGGCATCCTGCATGTTCTAGTTCTCTCTCTAGTGGTAGTAACAACCATGTCATTATTCTTCTTAGGCCTCTAATGACCCATCATTTGATCCAGGTGTGTTAAACCAGGGAGAGAACTAAAGCATGCAGGATGCCGGCCCTCTAGGACCCTCTTTGGACACCACTGGACTAAACAATAACATGCTGCACTTCATAATGACACACATTTGTGTCATTATGAATACCTACTCATCTCCCAATGTTAATATTCAGAAGTCTCTCCTCTTTCCTTGACAGAAACAGATTCTTGAGCCCATTGGGCTTTCTACAGGACAGACTAAATACTGAGGTCCAACATGGGATTAAAGAAAGCTACTATAATGTTCCAACAGTATGTCACTGACAAGACAATAGCTTTGTCATTTGATTCTACAGATAAGTAAGAATGTGAAAAATATTAGCCATCTTAGAGCTTCCTTCTGTCTTTCCTTTTTTGTCATAGGAGTTTTTTGTCTAGATCAGGTGAAAGACTTGTTCACCTTAAGCATCACTTTTAAAGAGTGGTTTGCTAGATTTCCATCTCATAAGAAAATATTAAATACAAGACAAAGAAAAGAAATCATGTTAACTACAAGATCATTTGCATGATCTTGTAGGAAATTGATGAAATTACCTAACATTTGATTGTTTTTTTTTATGTCTGTCTCATAATTAGGTCCGCTTCCTGGAGCAGCAGAACAAAATGCTGGAGACCAAATGGAACCTGCTCCAGGAACAGACCACCATTCACTCCAACATCAGCGCGATGTTCGAGGCCTACATCACCAACCTGCGCAAACAGCTGGATGGGCTCGGCAACGAGAAGATCAAACTGGAGGGGGATCTGAACAACATGCAGGGCCTGGTGGAGGACTTCAAGAACAAGTGAAGAGCTGCTTTTTCCATCAGGGTGTTTGAGGCAAAACTTTTCTGAATGTTCAAAATCACTTCTGAACATTTTTACCTTCTCAGGTATGAAGATGAACTCAACAAGCGCACAGACTGTGAGAACGACTTTGTCCTTGTCAAGAAGGTAGAGACTAGACACTTAAAGTTAACTTGTTAACTGCCATCATTTGGTGCTTACCTTCTGATCAGAAGCAGAAGTAAGCCAATTTCTTCTTCTATATCACCTTCTAAAGAGCACATGTCTTCCAGGATGTGGATGAGGCCTACATGAGCAAGGTTGAGCTGGAGGCGAAGCTGGACAGTCTGACGGATGAGCTCAACTTCCTCAGGTCGATCTATGAGGAGGTACGGCTCCAACTTTTCCAGTTTGTGTTTATTTTGTGAACTTTTCCACCTTTAATCCCTTCAGCATCCATTTTGACTTATTTCTGTTAATGCATTTATTTGATATTTGTATCATGTTTCTCCTTTGTTGGATGAAGTTTGTTTTTGGCTGACCCGGGTCCTGTGCCACCTCTGAAAAGTCTGTGCAGTGATGGACATCCTTGCAAAATTTGCTCAAAGTTATTTAAATTACAAATAATTAGTAGATTCTGAAGGAAACCGGTTCCAAGTGTGGATACTAGCCAGGTTTAGCTTTCATCTCCTCATGTACTCTCTTTTTCTTCCCCCTGTAGCTTTATTTCAAACAACACACAGGCACAGAGAAGACATGGGCAACAGAATGTAGATCATAATGTTAAATTAGTGCTAGAAAATTGTAGTCTTCCAAGGGCAGAGATAATTTGAAATTATGCTAGCAATTTTAGTGCATTGGCATTTGCTTTCACTAAATACCACCTTGATGCTGTGCTTTAGCATTAGTGGAATTAATGTTTATTATTTGTGCTTAGCACAGCTAACTTTTTAGCTAGCAGTGCCCATCACTGCTTGTACCTATGACCTAGCTGCTCTGAAGTCCAGGCGGCACAAGATCTTCAAGACACAAGACTGCTACAGTCTTGTGCATCTTTTGCTTGTTTAACGTTCCAAAGCCATGCCACTGATTCTGATAGTTTGACCTTTAATCTACAAAATAATGTATTACATTTACCATTATTGCAAACTAAAGTGAAGGCATAGCTAAACATCTGACACCTGCAACACCAAAAGAGCTGACGACAGACCTTGCCTATTGGTCAAATTTCCTCAGGAACTGCGTGAGCTCCAGAGCCAGATCAAGAACACCTCAGTCATTGTGGAGATGGACAACAGGCGCAACCTGGATATGGATGCTGTGGTGGCTGAGGTCAAGGCGCAGTACGAGGATATCGCCAACCGCACCCGTGCTGAGGCAGAGACGTGGTACAAGACCAAGGTAATTCAAAAAGTATTTATTGCTTCAAGGGTTCAGCTAGAGCTGCATTCATAAGACCTTCTTTCCTTTGACCCTCATTTAGTATGAAGAGATGCAAACCTCTGCCAATAGATACGGAGATGACTTGAGAGCTACCAAAACAGAGATCTCCGAACTCAACCGCACGATCCAGAGACTCACAGCAGAAATTGACGCCATCAAAGGACAGGTATAGAGAAGCATTTTCTCAGCAATGTACAGGAGTTCCCATCTCAATATTTGTACCGTCACAACCAAAACTGTTGAGATGACTTTACTATGTAATTAATTGCTTGTTAGTGTGCCCACCTGGAGGCACAGATTGCAGAGGCTGAGGAGCGCGGAGAGCTGGCGGTGAAAGACGCAATGGCCCGCGTCAAGGCTCTGGAGCAGGCACTGCACAGAGCCAAGCAGGACATGGCCCGCCAGATCAGAGAGTACCAGGACCTGATGAACGTCAAGCTGGCTTTGGACATCGAGATCGCCACCTACAGGAAGCTGCTGGAGGGAGAGGAGGACAGACTGGCAAGCGGCATCAAGGCCATCAGCATCTCCAAACAGAGCAGTAAGTTGTCTTAAAACAGACTGGAAGGCTCAACACAGTTTACATTCTGCCTCGTTTGCTAACGCCTGACTTGATGCTCAACAGCAAGTTACAGCGGCGTCCCCATGGACAGCATGAGTGGCAGCTATTCCAGCGGATTCGGCAGCTACTCCAGTGGAGGCTACGGCAGAATCGACCTTAGCGGAAGCAACTCTGCTGGCGGCTACAACACCACCACCAAGAAAAACGTCATCGTCAAAACCATTGAGACCAATGACGGCAAACTGGTGTCTGAGTCCTCCAATATCATTGAGAAATGAGGTGCCTAGTTTAGAGGTGCAGTCATGGCCAAAATGGTTCATACCCCTGGCAGATTTTAATTTAGGTTTTTTCTGATAGGGAACGAGACAGATATCGCTCCAATATATCTGGAGCGATATCTGTCGCTCCAGATAGAAGTAGAATCTGTTTTGTAAAAATAATTTTCCAAAGCCAGAGTAATTTAAAAAAAATGTCTTGTCAAGTATTATTTATTCCCTCTGCAATAATGGAAAATATTTATTTCCTTTGCAACAATAAAACCCTTCCTGTATGTTCTGGCTTTCGCCTGCTTGTTTCCACCAACAGGTTGACGATTTCGATGCAAAAACACAAAATTTTACTAAGTTTTTTTGTCCAGTTTCTGGTGCAAATATCTTAGTACAGTTGGAATAAGTCAAACCCAACTCATAAGTAACTTTTCAGCAAGATATAAGAGCTTGTTTAAGTCAATAAATTCTTAATATTCATGAAAAAATACTAGCGTCTATGGCAGACTTATAAGATGAGAAATATGTGTTGATATAGATGAAATAATCTGCCAAAGGAACAAGCAGTTTTTTTTTACAAACATCAAAGAATGATTGACTCTAAAAAAGTTCTTATATCTTGGTGGAAAGTTAATTATGAGTTAGTTTTGTCTTAAATGTAGTAAGATATTTGTACTAGAAATTAGACCAAAAATACTAGGTTTTGTGTTTTTCCAGTGATGTTTTTGGTAATGATTCCAGGTCTCCAGGCCATTCCCCTAATCTTTAGCTCCCTTCACATTATTTACCATATTCCAGTCAGGATGAAAAACTTTTGCAGGGTTATGAATATATTTGGCCTAACTGTGCCTGTCTGTCGTGATCTTCTCTGTCTCTCTGGTAGTTTTATACTCAAAGCTCAACCACTGTGACCACTGTAATTAAGAGGCTTCTGTGGTAATACTGTTGTCCTGAGACGATGTTTTTGAAACAAACTGAATAAAGGCATGCTAATTAAATGAAAAGGAAATTGCTTTTATTTCAGAAGACAGCTTAAAGTGGAAAAATATTAATTTTAGGAAATATGTATGGGAGAAATATTCTTTTGTCCAAATCAGTTTGAAGAAATCGCAGAACTTAGTTGCAGATTGAATGAGATTTACCATTATGACACAGGCTGAAAAACTGAGGATTGTAATGTTTTTAAATCAACTGCTCCAACTCTGACTCCACGGAAAAGAACAGAATTCTTTTTTAACTGGGATTACGTAGAGTTATCTTTAAATGACATTTATCACAAATTTCATAATGTATAAGTCTGAAATCGAATAAAAACCAGTTTAAGTGGGTCTTACGGTTTAAACGGATGTGTTGATCTTAAATAAACAAAGCCTGTCTTCTAGAAGAGTAACCACAAACACACAAACACAAACACAAACACACTGCTCCATTCAAAGTAAAAATCAGGAGAACGTGTCAGGATCTTGGGTTGTTTTGGGTTCTTAAGTTGTGATTTGTTTTTTTGTTCTGATTTTGATTATCAGCCTGTTTCTGTTTTCCTTTGGTTCAGTCCTCTCTTTGTTGCTCTATTTTAATTATGTTTCTTCGTTCTTTAGTGTTAGGTTCGTTCCCTTGTTCCCAGTGTGCCGCTTTTTCACTCTCTCCCCTCACATCTGCAAGCTATTAACTAATCAGCCCTGGTCCTTTGTTCCAGCATTCATTGTCCCAGTACTTATACACCTGTTCTCCTCTCACTCCTTGCTGGTTCCTCCTTGTTAATCCTGTTATGCTCCTTGAGTTCCTGTTTTGTTCTTGCTGTTTTTTGTTCTTCTCCTGGCTGCTTGTAAGTTTTTTTTTTTTTTATTATCAGTTTTTCATTAAAATCTTGATGTTGCTGCCTCTCTGCATAAGTATGCACTTAAACCGCAACACAACATGACAGAATGATTACTAGTTTTTCATCTCAGAATGTGAAGCATGAAAAATATTCTAACTTTAGTGGTAAAAATTGTATAAAAGTGGCTTTAACGAAAGTGTTAGTTTCCCTCACTGTACCTTTAGAGACGCACAAAGTCAAAATTCGCTCTTATTTGGACATTTTCACTCAGATTGTCTAATTATATTAGTGTATGCAAAGAAAACTACAGAGCTCCTGTCACAGGAAATATGACCTGTGATAAACCAGAAGATGACTGAAGCTTAATGCTGTGAATATTGAACCAGTGAAAAATGTTCACCTTCTTCCCACCTCAAATCTTCACTTTTAGTTCTGGGATCATCCAAGCAGTCAAACCTCACTATCAGAGCACTTAGTGGGGTCGATTTTGACCTACTTTTTTTCATAGTGGAAAGATATCAAGGTTATTTATATAGTTCAAAGTGTTTCACATTGTGAAAACATAAAAGAATCATATCCCAGAGGGGTCCAAGGATTGAGTGTTGGGTTTTACTTATATATAAGTTATATATATTTAGCAATATATTGTTATTTGTATATTATGTAATTATAGGCACACTTGTGTTCTGTGACCAAACGATGACATTTCATTGCCAATTTCATATTATTGTCTTTATGCAATGACAATAAAATAAGTCTAAGTCTAAACAACAAAGCTATGTATTAATCTAGGTATTTTAGAACTTCTAAATACTGGAATGATGGAGAAATTGTGACGCTATGAAGTTAATTTTACTGAGGAACTGTTGCACCAACTTCAAATGAGAATTTTGTGATTTGTGCTATTATCTGGTGTAGTCATTTAGCAGAAAAAAGTCTCAGTATCAGAAGTTTAAGTGAAATTGGCAGTGAGATTTAAAGCTTTGCGCATTAAATCTATAAAGTAACCAAAGCTTGAAACACAGACTGTCGTGGTCTGCATTACGCCATCAAAACAACATCATGTACAATAGGTTCCTACTGTTTCACATGATCTACAGCAACAGCTCAGATAAAAGTAAAATGTGTGTTAGAGACTCTATAAGAACTAAATCTTATTCTGTGGCAAGACTTAAAGTATTTAAACTCTTCATCCATTCTGCTTCATCTTCAATAAATAAGCAGAAATGTTCAATTTTAAATGTACAAAGCTGTGGAGACAGACCCGAGAGAGATAAAAACTGTGACTGCATCAACAAAATGTCTCTATTAGGAAGTACTTTTTATTTTTATACATATAGAAATTCTTCAAAACAATGTACACATAAATACTTTTTCTGGAACCATCTAAAGCTCAAGCACTTTGTTCTTGGCTGCTTTTTCTGGTTGTTCTCTGTCCTACACTATATGAAATAACTGAACAGTAAATAATTTTGTTCTTTACTAAATACTTTTATTATTTAGTATTACGCTATTTCACACTCTTTTGCGCAACACAGTGAGACCCATTCAATAACTCTCATACTGTGTTCAGTAGGCTGAACAAGAGAGTTATGACTTGCGACTTGAAAATAAGAAACATACCATATGATAATCTTAATGTTTGGTAAAAACAATCCAAAAAGAAGCAATAAAAATCAAGCACCGATACACGACTGAGACCTAATGAACAAAATGTTTACACTTTTGTAATTTCTTAAGTCTACCAGAAGAGGGCAGCATCAGATTACTACACCATGCATGTTACTCAACAAGTCAGTCTTTCATCAGTTATCAGTGGCTTTTATAAACGCATGGAAATTTGGAGGAATGCCATCTATTCGTTCTGAAGCATTCTGCAGTGAGTGAATACATTTTGACCACAAGCAGTAACATCTTGAACAAAGTGAAGTGGACAAGTATATGCTACTGTACAGATTTCGACTGTTTTGGTTTTTTTGGTTTTCACATTATGATTTCAGTTACTGAGTGACAAAAGCTATCCAGGTTAACGTAGTCCTACTTGAAAAAGTAATTGACAAATCTTGAAAAACGAGTTTAGGTTTACCAGCCCACACAAAGACCTGATTTCTACCAGAATGGTAAAGTGTACAAATCACTTAAAGGACGTGTCTGATGTAAGGAAACAGACCAAAAGATCATAAAAAGCACTACCTAATGCCCCAGCCTAAAGAGCGGTGAGCTGTCCTGGGAGTGGCTGGTCTGCCAAAATGACTCCAACAGTAGTGATGACTCATCCAGGAGGTCACAAAACAAACCAGAACAACATTGAAGGCTCACTAGTCCTCACTTGCCTCAGCTGAGGTAAGTGTTCAAGATTTAACAATGATAAAAAGAGTGGGCAAAAAAAAAAAAAAAAAAAAAAAAAAAAGGCATTCTGGGAAAGTTCCAAACCCAAAACGTCTGCTGACTAAAGACACTCAAAGGCCTATCTCGTGTTTGCCAAAATATATCTTGGTGATCTCCAAGACTTTAGGGAAAGTATTCCATAGACCAATAAGACAAAACTAGAATTCTTTTGTAGGGTGCATACAGGGGCATCTGCTGTTACATATGCAACATTTCAGAAATAGAGTATAATAGCTCCAGTTGAAGGTGTTGGTTGGGCTGGAGGCGGCTGGCCACCTCAGGACCTGGACAAATAGATATAATTAATGACACTATGTCTTCAACCCTCAAGCAGGAAGTGTCCTGTATGCTGCAGCAATATAATGATCTAAACAAAGCACATCTGTAACTCCACCTCTGAATGGCTCAAAAAGTGGGGTCAGGCTGGCCTAGTGTTTCCCAACCTTTGTCCTCAAGGCAGGTTTTTACGTGTTTCCCTGCTTTAACACACCTGATTGAGATAATTGCAGTTAATTAAAGCCTGTTAATCAGCCATCAATTGAATCCTGGAAAAAGTTCATACATACAGGGCAGTAATATGTGGGAGATGCTTCGAATAAGAAAGTTAAGAAAGGAAACATAATAAATTATTTAGAGATGGCATAACTGGCATATAGAATACAGCAGAAATGCAAGCTGAAGTATGTTGTTGCACTATAACCAATTTTCTAATTATTGTTGAGCAACAGTCATAAATACTGTCCCCAGGAAATGAAGAAGAAAAATAAATAGGCCCCACTTTTCAAACAAAATTTCACGCTAAACCCAGATTTAGTTTAAAATTTGGATTCCTACTGTTTATATTAATCATCAATTATTACATTGAATACCTGCTTCTGTCTGGATGCATTTAGATGTTTGTTTGCTTACTTGGCTCCTAACACAGCAGCACAAATGTCAACAGCTGTAAAACATTCTCTCATCAGGATTTGTATCAAACACATCAGTTTGCAGAGAAGAAAAAAAACGGCCCTACCTGCTGGATCTGGTGAGATTACATCTTAGCATGCAGAAACCTGAGCTGATAATAATATGATATTTTCCCACAAAGATCAAATGATCGGTTGCTATGAGTTATTAAACCTTACTTAGAGGTTAGAAAGTATATATTATTTTCACTCTCTCCTGGGTCAAATTCAGACTGACCCTCCAGATCTTTAATTCTAAACCTTAGGCCACTTTTAGTCCTGGTAGTTTCACCTGTAGTTTAAATTTGTATGTCTAACTCAGGGACTAAAATTGAGTTGGGTCAATTTCTTTGAGGGCTAATCAGGGACTTCTAATACAGACTATTTAAAAATGTCACAACTGATGGCCAGATACGATATCTGGAACTGACCTTAGACTTTTCTTGTTAAAACTATCCAACTCCTGTCCAAACAGCTTTGACTTTGCATTTGAGTTAAAGAAAGAATAGAGCATGTTTCAGACTGTATGTATATTCCAATTTACGCTGAAAAAAGTTTCTTCCGTGCGTTTTACATTGTTGATGTCCGAATTTACTTAATAATAATCAAACAATCAACCAATAAATGTCTGCAGTGGAAATCCTGGGACTGATTTATAAGTGGCATATGTCTCTTCAATGTTAGCCTTGCTTTTTGCATCTTTTCTGTTTTAATCTGCACCAAGTAATTATTGTGTACCATGTTTTATAAAACCCATTTTACACCAAGCAGTAAGACGTAAGACATCATTTACCATGCCGTAACCTCTCTTCATGGGATTATAATTACAAATATGACAAGTTCTAGGGTCAGATTTTGCGGAATCACCTTCATATGTAAATTGTAATCCCAAATCTCCAAACTCTTTGGAGTTCTAATTATTGTTCTTGGTGTTCCAGAGCCACTCTTCTGTACCGCAGGATGAATCCTGGGCGTGTTGACGCTCTCCAAACAAGGCCAGGCGCTCTCAGCGGTTCGCTCTGACAGCTCGCCGTCAGGATCAGGGCGCGGCCCTGGTAAGTGACTAGTAGATTGAGGATTAGAGAACTTTTGTTTTTCAGAATGCATGTAAAAAAACTTTTATGTGGAGGATTAATTGCCATGCCCCATTTGCAAATTCATCAAAATGTTTATTTTTTTAACTTGAAATCTGTTTGTACTAAAAATATGGGAAGCCGTTTGGAAAAACTGACACTGCAAATCCATCTGTATATGACTCCCTTTCTTAGATGGACCAGTCCAAACTTGTGACTCAGGTGAAGTTATTAAAAAGTGCTGCTTTTCAGAAAGAAATATTATTAATCCTGACTCTTCATGAAGGATAAGCGTAGTGCTGTCAGAAGTGCAGGGTTCATATTATCAATGGCATTCTTGTCTGATTGTTGAGTCCCTTCACACATGCCTCTGCACATTGACTCAGCTAGCGCTTCAGTGAACATGTAGGAGTTGCATGGAGCAGAAATTGTTCCAAATAAAATAAAAATGCTTCCTCCTGTAAGTCATGATGTAACTTAAAACAAAAACAACAAATAAGAGTTTTCTTTTATAGGTGGGGTACAAAGCTGCTTGTCCCTGTCAGTTCAGACTTACCTAATGCAGTTATTACCGCCTGCTCATTTCTCTCATTACTGCCTGCAGGCAAAGCCAGGAGAGAGCAGGTTGGGGCAAAGCAGCGGCATAACTCACAAAGAATAAAACAGATCACATTTGACCGCCCTGTTAAAAAAAAAAAGAGAAAACGCCTCATAAAAGAGTAACCAGATCAGATTAAGTACTTGTTCCAGCCTGCTTTTCATGCGCACTGTCTCTATGCTGTACATGCTCAGAAACAAACCCAGGATGAGTGAAAACTGATGATCATTCATCAATGAAAATCTCAGATTAGCACCAAATACCTTATGGATTATGGAACAAGGCAGTCGATCTAACTGCTGCAGCCTGGACAGACTATGTTTGCCACTATATGGATATGTGAACAGATCATAAAGGTGCATTTTTTTCTAATTCATGCTGGTTCTTACTCTATTAAAAAAACCAAAACAGATCATAACATCAAATGGTTCTATGCTTTAAAGGCAATGCTCTATCTGGTTTTAAATATTAAGGAGCCTAAACTTGAAAATTTTCCCACACAACTTTACTGTCACATTCAGTCAGAAACTGGGAAAGCAGCCAGGAAAGACATGTGTGAGGAGCAAAACGAAGCAGAAAAGCCACCTGTCATTTCACTTCCATATTAATGCTAAAGAACAGATTTAATGCATCGTCTTGATTTCACATAAGAGTTAACTCATCTAATTAAACATCAGAGTAATCCAGTCACTTCTTCACAGGGCCTGTGTTCAACAGACTGACATTTAACAGCTTTCCATTTCAGTCCAAATCTAATATTTTGTCACTATTTTCATATTATTATTATTATTTATTTTCTATTTTGTCTGATGTGTGTTTGAAGGAGAGCTGAAAGCGGTCAAAGATGCTAACAGAGACATGAACAGCAACACACCAAGCAGGTCGTCAAGCAACGGCAAAGTCAGTGAAAACGTACACTCATTCTCATTCACAGCAACTTAACATGTATATATATGCATGTTAAGTTGCTGTGTATATATATACTCATATATACTTTGTATATATATATATACTTTGTGAGTGAAGATGATCAGAATTAATGCAGGATAAATGCTGCAAAAACACAAAAACTTACCAAGTGTTCATAGTTTCTAGTTCAAATACCAAGTAAATTTGAAATAAGACAAAACTAACTTACACGTTACTTTCCAGCAAGATATAGCAGATATATATTGATTTAACTCAATAATTCCTTAATATTGATTAAAAAGTACTAGTACTTATTATTGATTAAAAAGTACTAGACTAGATTATTTCACCAATAACATTGGAAATCTGTCTTGCTAATTAAATAATTTGTCAATAGAGGAAGTAATTTCTCTCAATATTAAGGAATTATTGACTTTAAACAAGCTTTTATATCTTACTGAAAGTAACTTGTAAGTTAGTTTTGTCTTATATCAGGTGTAGTAAGGTATTTGCACTAGAAACTACACACACACACTCAAAAATTGGTAATATTTTGTGTTTTTGCAGTGAACTGCCAGGAGAAACTGCCGATTCCATGCAGAAATATCTAGAAACTAAAACAAGACCTCCACCTAAAGCTGCCTCTGGTGGTTCCTAAATCACCTCTCCAGCAAGTCCAGTCCTGCAGAGATGACAGCTTTCATAAATAATGTGTAAAATTAATGACTGCTGCAACCTTGTTTCTACCCAATTTGGTAGTTCAGAGGGGTGGGTTAACTTTACCCCTCCATTCCATCTCCATCCTTACCTGGGACTGGGTTGAAATATTTTGTGAAAGAGGCCAAAAGTTCAGCACAGCGTTTTTGACTTACCCTGCTATCAAATATTAATATCATGTTTACATTCCAGATATATATCGCAATAAAGTTGTGGTTGGAACAATCACTTCAAAGAGGTAATCAGTGGTTCAAAGCTAACCTGTCTCTGTTTTTGAGTCATACTTTTAAAACTTTTTCACAATTAGTCACAATACAAGTGTGAAAGATTTACTTCTTCTTTACTCTCTTCTTCTTGTTCATGGTTGAGGAAAGTAGGAATGATCTGCTGTGAAACTGTGAGAACCATGTTTCTGAACAAAAAAAAAGTATACATGTATGTAGGTCATGCGTAAGAGATGGGGTCATTTGGACAAAATGGACCCCGCAAACTTTTTCTCTATGCAGGGTCGCACTGGTGCCATTTACATTTTCACAAGGTTTTTTTTGTTGTGTGTTGGGAACTGATGGTCTGATGGGACACACCTCTGCTTCCCCACTGTCTGACAGTGACATTTGCTGCACTCCTCCTGAGCGTTACATTAGAAGGCGGGAGGGTTAATAGAATCAAAAGTCGGCCAAACTTCTCTACAGCGCCCTCTGTCGTCAGGTAGGCTGAACCATACATCGCAGAGATCTGAGTCCTCTGCCCCTATCTTCCAAAATTGGGGAAAAAAGTCTCTTGGAGGTATGCCTTAGGTCAAAGGGCAACTTTTGTTTGCTAGCTAGCAGGTAGCTGGGATGTAGAGAGTGAGAAACACAAAACTGCTGCCGAGTGTCACACAAAGACCACAGAATTTTCAGTTTTGGCCCCCTGAAAAAAAAAGCAATTTTTTGTACATTTCTGTTGTAGCATAGTTCTTGAATTTAATTCATAATGATCTTAAAATGGTCTTAAAAATCTTAAACTTGAGTTGGTGAAACCTGCAGATAACCTGCTTTATCCACGTGTTTGAGTTCACTTGTCTTGATGCTTTCTTTCAGCAGAGGTTTTCTTCTTGCCACTCTTCCAAACATGATGGTGTTTCTTCACCAAACCTCTGAGGCCTCCACAGAACAGCTGTATTTGGACTGAGGTTAATCACAAGACGGACTGTGATTGCTAGTGCTTTTCAGCTCCTAGCTGATGCAGGCAGTTTCAGGCTGTCATGTCTTTGACTACAGGAGGTCAGCTGCAGATCACTTTCAGGTTCACGTACTTGTGCTTTAAACGCTGTGAAAAGTTCTGAAAAACTGTCAAAAATTCAGACACAAACATCAGTTCCTCATGCATTTATGCAACTGAAAACAAGTTGCATAAATTCACTGAATTAAAGGCAACTGACATGTTTGTTTCTCACTGTCTGACCCTAATTCAGACCAAACGTAACTTGAAGATTTTTTTATTTTTATTTTGTTTCAACTTTTACATAGCTTTCCTCAGTATTTTGTGGAAATGTTCAATTGTGTGACTTGTGCCAAACAATTAAAATTTAATTCCACAAGCTTCTCACAATACTTAATGGAATTCTAACCTGTTCTTTCCTACAGAATTAGGATAACTCGGCTGTCACACACCTTTTCTGCTCTGCACACAAATTTGCAGTGGTCACTTCATAACTAATTTGGTGTCTTTTTAAAGGAAGACCTGCTTGTGCCTAAACCTTAACTTCCTGGGTGATGTCAAGATGTTGCTTCGACATTTCCATGAAATGTTCTCTCTTCATGATGCCATCTGTTCTGTAAAGAGCCCCTGCATCAAAACTCATTCTGCCACGCCCAAACCTCCCAGTTGGGTCGGAGGTTTCTAGCTTGCAACCCTCTCCCTTTTGTCTTCCTAAGGTAATGTTGGTCATATTTGTAGAACATTAAAGTCTTTATTCCTTAGAACAGTGGTACTCTCTAATCTGGCTTTATATGTTGCTTCTAAAGCCATGACGTCTTCTTCTGTGGGTGGCCTTACAGCACTAGTTATCTTTAGCATGTATCTTCACCAGATATTTTGCTTTTATCCGGTTTGGTACGCATTTTGTACCAAACCAATGTATGTTTTATTTCTTGAAATCTTAAATTCTCGGCTTCCTGAACTACCTCAGGTATACAAGTGATACTCAAAGATTAACTTGAGCTCACAGTTCTCTCCCTGATATTCTCTCTGATTTCTTTAGATTTTTTTATGATGCAACTTATCAGACCCTTGATTTGGGCTGTTAGGTTCCTATGTGATTTATGTCAGAGCTTAGACCACATTGCTGTCAGTGTCAGTCTTGTTTCCTGTGACAGTTGAACTCAGCCCAGGTTGCCGTAATTTGCCAAATCTATTTATAACATTTATGGATGGAATTTCTAGTCACAACCAAGGTGTTGAAGGGATCAGTGGCCTCAGGATTTGGGTCTCTGCTTTTTACAGATGATGTGGTTTTGTTGGATTCACCAGCAGCTGCAAGTCTGAGACCATGGTTTGGAGCCGGAAAAGGATAGAGTGCCCCCTCGGTGTCAGTGACGGATTCCTGCCCCATGAGGAGGAGCTAAAGTATCTTAGGGTCTTGTTCATAAATGACGAAAAAATGGTCTGTCAGCTCAACCCTTGATTTATTGGTTAATCTATGTTCTTAACCTCATCTAAGGTGTTGGTTTTGACCAAAACAGTGAGATTGTGGCTAAAAGCAGATGAAATTATTTTCTTTTTTAGTAGAAGTCAGGTAAGATGTTCGATCAACCTTGAGGAACCAGTGGAAGTGGGTTAGACATCTGGTTAAGACGCCTCTCCAATGTCTCATTGGTGAGGTGTTTCAGGCACATCCCACCAGGAGGAAGATGTGCTGGATGGACAGTTCTCCGCTGGCCTGCAAAGGCCTTGGGATTCCCCCGGAAGAGTTGGCCAAAGTGGAAGATGTTGTTGATTAGCCAAAGAGAGGCTACCTAAAGCCATGAGATCATCATGTTTGCTTTGCCGAACTGTCAAACGGCGAGGTAAGCTCAATGTATGTAAACATCAGACTTTTGAACAAACTCATTAAAATGGGCAGTTTTTTGAAAAATTTCTTTTTTGAGCTTTACATCATGTTATAATATTTTTCCCTCATCAAAGACATACCTGGAGTGTTGCTTTGATTCTTTCATGCATGTTTGAGAAATACTTTAATCTCCATGGCAACCATTCAGCTGTACAAAATGCCTGGCTGAGTGTAGATGCTTCAAGATGCTGCTCCTCCTCTGAGCTACATTTTGCAGGCTTCCAAGTTTCCACCTCACAGAGCAGCCCTGCCAATGGACTCTCCCACTCAGCTCCTCCAGACTAGCCAGCAGAAATTAGCAAATCACTGGTGTAACCGCGTAGCTGCTGAGCTCATTATAGGAGCTACTTCTCAGTGTAGTGCTGGTAAAAACATTGCTAAAGGGTTAATAGAGGAGCCATGTGGTGAGGCTCTGATGGACTGGCGACCTGTCCAGGTCGACCCCGCCTCTCACCTGTTGATCGTTGGAGATGGGCACCATCATCACTTGCAACCCCACGAGAGATAAGGGTGTTGGATAATGGATGGATGGAGGTTGTGACGATTTCTTGAAGGTGAAGTTTCAGAAAGAGCAGGAGTCTCTTAAGAGACAGAAGATAAACATCAATCATTTCAGCAAAACTAGTGACACAAAATTAATGTGGCTTTTTATTCATGCAGGTGTGTTTGAATTAGATAAATGTCAACAGCCGCCTCCAGCCAGATTCATGCAAATCTAGCTGAGGGTGTGTGAGTGTGTATGTGTATATTGTGACTTTATTGATTGTAACACATGATGGTGTAACTTAAAAGCAAAGAATAAAATATCAAACTCTTTTTTTATTATTTTATAAGCTACCTGAGAGCAATAAAAGACAATAAAATTCCTTTTTGCTGCTGATGCTGAAACTTCTGACAAAATCCTAAGCCATCCCTGCCAAGGATTGTAGTGTGTGGGTACTTTGGCTACAGATGTTAAGTCAATTGTAAAAATGGAGAATAGCTGCAGGATAACTAAGAGCATGGCTTAATTATTCAAAGTGTTATGTAAGAGCTGAGATGAGATGTGACAAGCGGACTCTCAATGATCATATGATCATATGAGATCATCTCCAGGGTAAATGTCATTCAAACATGAACTACTTTGCAGAAAGTTCAGTGTGTAATCTCCGTGTGTACCAGGCTGAGCAAGTCAATTTTAAATGCCAGAGTCAGGGTACATTGGCTTTGATTTATGACCCGCAGCGTACCTGCAAAACTGCTCGAGGAGGAGCACACCTCAAAATTCGGGTTCAGTTCAACAAGTTTCCACAGCTGTCTTATCTTTTATGATAATTTACAACACACACACCTTCCTTTTTCTCATTTTTTAATTCTTCCTGTAATCCTTTTCTGCATTTTCCATTCTATTAAAACAGTCATATTTTTCAGAGGTGTTGATGAACTGAAGAATCAAATTTAGTGGGTATTAAAAAAAGTACTTTGTACTTTGCACATTTTGTCACATCACAATCACAAATATCAGAGGACTTTCTCTGGATTTTATAAAATGGTGCAGATTTGCATATTTGAAGGAAGACGATTCATAGGTTTCATCTATTGATGTCTTTAATTCATTAAAGAAAATGCAGGTTGGTCTTAGATTTATTAATCACACGTGTCAAATTTTGTCGTGGCAGGACGATTTAATCTCATATATTCTATGTCGATTTTTCCTACCAATATTTTTCTACCAGTCAAAAGTTTCTTCACTCACTGCACCTGACTTGAGGTGGTTAAGGCTATACCAGTAACAACCTGCTAATATAGTGGCTAGCAAGCTAGCTTGTTGTTGTGTCCATGATGAAGTATAAATTTGATAGTTGACTGGACTACTTGAGAGTTGAATATTTTAAGGAACATGATAAATGGGTTTTATCTATTTTTAATCTATTTTTGATCATTTAGAAACTGTGTTGTGTGTGAGAGGCGGGGTCAACCTGGACAGGTCGCCAGCCCATCACCAGATAAATGCTTTGTAAACCCACTTTTTGCTCCGATTTGCCGATCTTTTGGATGATGTCTCTACCAGGGGTCGCGCTAATGGAATATTTTCTATTATTAACGTTTTTCTTTTTTTTTCTTTTAAACGGCAGAAAAATCTGAAGGATGTCCATGGTAGATTACAATTCACACCCTGACTTTTTAGTGTAGATGTACAGACATGTTCAACTTCAGCCACAGAGTACATGGCAGAGGCAACTAAATAAATACCTCCTGAATATTATCTCTGACTAGCCAGACTGGCCTGCAGCTGATGGCGTGTGGAAAAATGATGGGTAGGACGCTTTAGAATGCGTCTGGTTCAAAACACATTCAAAGATTTGGCTGTTTAATTACAGAGCGCAGATTAGAGATCAGGTCTTTAGCCTGAGTCTGACCCAACATTTTTGCTTCTATGGCATGTTTAACAAGCCTACAGTACATTAAGAACAGAGAAGACTAAATGAGAATGCCATGTTGAGTTAATCAATTTAGTGTTTAACCAGGGGAGTAGGCAGTTTACCTTGTTGAGAAAAGAAAGTAAGAAGCAGAAATTAATTAGACTGGAATGAGCTCAGCACGCTGTACTACTAAACGCGTTATTCGGCCCCACCCTGCTCCGCTCCTGTTAATCACACTTTTTCACTTGACTCACCCTGCAGTAATAAGCGACAAAATGGATCTAGAAGATGTTAAACAACAGAGAAGTCATGCTGCTTACTCAAATGGTGCTCTAAAAACAATAGCAGTAAAATTTTAATAAATATAAAATAATATGTTGGGTCCACTTTGTCCTCGGGCCTCTAATTAAAATTAATTAGTTGGATTCAGTTGGGCACATTTTTTGTGAACTTGGAACTGGTCAGGTTGGATGTATTTTTAGGCCTGATCTAAACTCTAGCACAGATTTCTCCTCCAGATGTGAACCAGGAGGAAGTTGTGCGGTTCTGCGTTCAAACCACAGCAGGTGAATCGTTCATAATTTAAGACTGATTTCATTGTTAATAAGTAGTTATTAGGGACACAGTCAGTGATTTATGTCACTACGAACATAAAGTTAGATGTGTTCATCTGCTTGATGTGTGTTGGGATCTGGATCTGCGGTTCATCCATCCATCCATTTTCTAACACCCTTGTGGGGTCTGGAGGGTTGCTGGTGCCTATCTCCAGCTAACGTTCCGGGCGAGAGGCGGGGTCACCCTGGACAGGTCACCAGTCTGTCACAGGGCAACTCAGAGACAGACAGGACACACAACCATGCACACACACACACACACACCTAGGGAGAATTTGGAGAGGCTAATTAACCTGACAGTCATGTTTTTGGACTGTGGGAGGAAGCCGGGGAGAACCCACCATGCACAGGGAGAACATGCAAACTCTTTGCAAACCCAGGATCTTCTTGCTGCAAGGCAACAGGGCGACCAGCTGATCTGCAAGTCAGTTGTTGAATATTGCGTGAAAATGAAAAGCAACTTAATATCCTATGTCATTAGTATCATTTTAAAAATTGACTTGTAAAATAAATTGAAGGAATTTTTTGACATCTTCAGACAAAATGATCTAGCGCCACCTTTTGGTACCAGCTTTGTTCATCTGTGATTGTGGCCCTTTTGTCTTTGCAACACTGCTGAAGCTAATTCATATTGAAAGTAGAAAAAGTTGGTCTATTACATAAAATCCTAATGACAGACAATGAAGTTTGTGGATGTGACATGAGAAAGTGTTAAAAAGTTCAAGGGATGTGAATCCTTTTTCAAGGAACTTTGTTTATTCTGTATTTTTCTATATTGACACCAACTTCTGTTATTTTCCTGTGAAATACTTCCAATCCTCTCTGGTCTTTAAATTTAAAATCTAAAGCTCCTGATCTAGAATAAAGCTAGTCAAGTTGACAAGCTTTCTCCTTGTCCTATTTTGTGACCTACCTTGATATTCATTCTGGAATATTGATGCAGTTTAATTATGATGGCAGCCAACTACAGGCTTCAAAACACCCCTAAACTCAATGGACCACATTTCAGTCAACAGATTTTTTTAGGAAAATATTAGATAAGCATTAGCATCCCTACATCCCTACAATGGCAAGTCGGTGTAGACAATGGACAGATGGGTGTATCTTTTCAAAGAAACCAATTTGGCCCTTTTGTTCTTTGCTAACATCATAATGGAATATTTTTGACACACCCATCGGTAGACCATTCACTTAATTAAAGTTTGCAGAAATTAGGTGTGCACAACCTTGGGAATCATGAAATTAATCAGTAATTAGTAAGGTGCATAATGACAGTGTGCCTTGCCTATTTGCAGATTTTCATAGAACATATTTTCAATATTGGAAAGAAAATGCATCTTGGGAATTTGAAATACCAAGGCACAATGGTACTTGACACACCACTGGCTGGCGTCTGCTAAGCCAGGAACATCATTCGCTCTCCAAAGACCGAAGATAAGGAAGACCGTTGATGTTAGCTCAGTCAGATCCACACATTGTATAGGCTAATGGTGGTTCTCTGGTAAAATTAAATTTTGAGTAATTACTGGAATCATATCTTTTTCTTTAGCATCATTAAGCTTCAAAATAATTTTGGTTTGTTTTTGGTGTAATTAAAATGTATTTTATATTACTTTACCTCAACTGTTTAAAACCCTTTCACAGTTTTCACCCTTAAGTCTTTTGCTCTTTCTTCCATCTAAACAAATTGTCCTAACTTTTTAGCAATGCACACAGCTTCTAACGAATCTTGAATATTTTTGGTTTTATTTTACGTGTGGAAAAACACGCAAGGCCATATTTCTGGCCAACCTTTTCATCAGCTGTGCCAGTTTTCCCTTTGGCTATTATAGTATTGGGTGTGGCTGTATAACAGTAAAAATCCTAGCTAGGTGGAGCCTGGTGAGTGGAACTATCTCCAAACTCTGGCTGGTACTGCCTGGTACCTTTCTATAAACTGTGACCATCATGGGGGAGTTACATTAAAGGTGTTAAAGACTTTTTTAACTTTTCATCTGAGTGAAACAGATTACCATTTGAGGAAACCCCCCTTTCTTTTTTTTTTTTTTTGGTCTCTGTTGGACTTTTATTTTCATACTTAAATATGTTATAATAAGGTAGGCCCCTTATTATTCACAAATGTCTTTACATTTTCAAAATGCGCAAGTCCCACACACAAGAAATTTCGCTATCTTCGCTAAGTTTTCCTCTGTAATTCGAAGGTGGGGCAGATTTTTTTTTTTCTCCTTCAGGTAGAATTCCCCTCTGGCGGCTTATTAACCCTCCCATGCAGTTGCTTTTGTAGGAAACTTTAAGACTGTGGATGTGAAAGAGAAGAGAGCAGTAAATCTGTGTGCGGATGAAGTTAGAGCCACACCTTAATCACTGAAATTTACTTTGGCACAGACTGATAGCGCTGACGATGCAGTAGCTTTAAGAAAAAAAAAAGAAATTGGCAAAAACAACCCTATCTTGTGTTTACAGGACATCAAAATGACCAAATATATAAACTATTTGAGAACCTGAATTCAGAATACATCATTTTTAACTGGAATAGTGTTAAAACCTATGCTATTATTTTGGTTTTGGTAAAGATTATGTAGGTACTACCTCTCTAGATTTGTTATTCTATCTGTGCCTGCAGCTCAATCATACACCAGGCTCTGCAGCTGCTATGTCATGTGGTTCAGTGTTTGCTGACTAGCCTGAAGGTTTTGTTTGCCATATTTCAGGAAAGCTAATAAAATGATGCTTACACTGTAATTTAGTCACTATGGTGACATCTGATTGCATAGCTTTGTGTATAATAATTGAAACGTCATTTAGGCTCTGAAAAAACATGCATTTTTGGCTCTTTGCACTATGACTTACTACAAACCCACATTCAACTTTTTAGACACTCCTATTGATTTACTTAGTACTTTGCTGAACTTCAGATGTAGCATAGTGGACAAGAGAATTTAAGAGACTTATGGCATAGAGGCATATGCAGCATGGTCATTGGTGAGGCTCAAATATTTCACAAAACTACTGATCCGTTGAGATTTTAACACTCAAAGTTCAGTTTGCTCTGATATTAACAGTTCATATTAATATTAGAGGAGAGATGATAGAAAAAGCAACAATAACTTTAACAACCAATCATTGCAACCAAGCAGTGGTGGGCAACACAAACTAAAAGGTTAGTTGCAATAACTCTACAGCACTAATCATAAACATTAATTCCACTGAGGCTATAACACTACACCAACCTGGCATTTAACTGAAGCTAATGCTAAAGCACTAAATTGATCTGTGTTGATTCCCACTTCGTGTCAATAACACAGCATGGGCTACAACATAATATATCGCCCTCAACGGGGTCAAATATGCTACTACACACCTACCTATGTTTGTGATTACAGAATGTGCACAGATGAAATGGAAACTCTTCACCCGCTTTAAAATAAGAGCATAAACACAGATGACTAACTACTTGAAGAATTCCTAATAGTCGATAACCAAACTTCGACATAAGTGTCAATAAATGCTGAAAGATTACAAAACAGCTAAATAAAGTACTGTTTTAGAATTAATCTGGAAAGTTTAATTTAGGGGAAGCTAAGTGCACTAAGCTGTTATCAGAGATAGCAAGAACACTAAAGCACTAACTGAAAAATTTGCTCCGACATTAGCGGACGTGTGCCCACCACTACAACTTAAGTATACAGAATATCATCTCTAAACCACTGACATTGTGTGAGTGGTTCAGACTGGTGATGGTGGGATCATTTATTGGGCTTTTACTAACAATAGCTCATTGTTTAAAACCCACACCCTATCTGTGCATTGCAGCTGACCTTTGGCACCCACGTCTATGAACAGAGAGATCAAACAACAGGGCATCACGTCACAAAGCTCAAATAACTTCAAAGTGCTTTCATGAACATGATTATGAGTTTACTCCACTCCAATGGCCTCCACAAGGAAAGCTTGTGAATAATTCACAGGGTAATCAGCATCATGATGTTTGGATGGTTATTAAGAAAAATTAGATGAAAATATTAAAGCAAGATCTTCAAAGTTTTTTAACAGTCTGAAAATGTTTCTGTCTTCTGACCTGGACATTTAGTAAATTGAACCAACTTTGGTAATCCAAGGTGACCTAAAGCTAGCAATGTTTGGTTTGATTTTGTGTCAGACACTCAAAAAACAGGTTGTGTCTTTTCATGCAGTAGGAGTAAATATCAGGTTTCAATTGTATCTGGTTGCTTTGGTTTTCATTGACTGGTCTTAGTTGAATGACACTCAAACTGGTTTTACGTTTCCTTCGCAAAACCATGACAAAATACTCTTCAAACCTGGGCAATTATTTAGTGACTGTAGGATTAAAGCAAATACAAAGTTTGGTCCCATAATTTAAAATATGGGACCACTTTAAAGAGAACTTCAGACTACGATCATATAAACCCGATCAAGAACATGGCACAGAGTCTATGTCTCATTATTACTCTTTGAACTCTCTGCAGTTCTTCTTGCCAAGTTTCAGTGGAGTAAACTCCCATCTGTTGTTTCTCACAGGCAAAATGAGTATGTGAACATTCTTCTACATGTGCTGACTAGAAAGCCTGAAATCCTGCCTTTCACAGACGTGAGGTGAAAAACTGCCAACTCTTTTGATGAGTAGAAAACTTAAATTTTTTTGTCTCTGAAACCCTGAAAAGTAAAAATACATTACATAAAATGTAAAATATGAATCAGTTGTGCTTATTTTTTTGTTTGTTTTCATGTTTGAGATGTTTTTTTTTTCTTCTTTTTTTTGTGGTACCTTCAGTGTACTTGAAACCTTTGGGAGAAAGCTAAAGTTCTATTTTGATGATGCAGAAATGTATAAAATGCAGACGCTTCCTGATTTATAAGTTCAGTACTGCTAGCTTACTGAACCAGACATAAATTGTGAGCCTAAATAAACAGTTGGAACATTGTGTAAAGTAAGGTGTGGCCATGAAGCCATGCTATAGCACACTATCTGGCTTTAATTATTAGATGTTAAGAGGTTATGGACATACATTGCATTTATCTTAAATCGGATTGGATTATTGAAAATGCATTTCCAGCTGTTGTTTATTTCCATATTGAGGCCTTTCCATGCAGCGTTTGCATTTTTCTCTACATGCACTCCTTGGTACTTTGGTTTGAACTCCCATGGTCCAAAATATGCATGTTATATTAGGTCTTAACTTATTTCAAATTAGAAGAATTTGTGTATTGCATGTTCAAATGGGAGACTTTTGTAATTTAAAATCATTATGAATAACCTTAAAGTCCAGCATCCTTTGGTACATTTTTGGTACCAAGGGATGCTGGACCATCATCCCATATCTTGACTTGATACTTTAAATTACAATAGTTTTTTCCAGTTTTTGCAGAAATCTGTCCCAAAACTCTTATTTTTGTTCTGTTGGAGGAATTGTGTTGATTTGGAAATATGTTTTGACCCAAAGTCATGCTAAAAATAAAATCCATTTTGAGTTTTTTATCATTTACCTAAATTGTTAGGGTTAAACCAATTTAACCCTAAATCAGAAAAACTTTTCATTCTTCTGGTTTGCAACAGTGGCAACGTCCAGTTGTTGATCTCGTGACTCGTGATGCAAAAAAAAGTGTTTCCATTGCAGTTTTCCAAAATACATCAATTTTGATATGGCCAAAAAACAGCCTCATCCTTGTGCCAAAACTTTTTATCAAAAAATGAGAATTTTCTTGAAGTTGGTGAGTTTCCATTAAGCAAATTTATTATCAAAATATCAAATTGAGCAATTATGTGGTGTCCGGAAACATGGTTACTGTGCCTTTCATTTGGTCATTCTCTGTGTTATTTTGGTCTCAAATAAATGTTTTTGTATACATGTTCTAAAATTTGTACTTAGGTTTTACCAGACCAAAAAGCATTTTTCCACAATGTTTTGACAGATGGTAAAGAGGTAAGCATGTTTTCTTTGGAAGAAATGGCTGCTGATCCCTGACCTTTGCATATTGGAATACAGTAGACTTTAGTGACAGGTGAATTCTGGAGGTCATTTCTACCACCAGTTGGACTCAGATGGTGTTAAACCCAAACACCTAATGTTGCGTCATGCAATAGCCTGTACTTGTATAGCGCTTTATCAAGTCCAGAGGACTAAGTTATTAATGACTTAAGACTACATTAAGTCATTAACCCATTCACAAACTCATTCATACGCTAATGGTGGCAAGCTACTGGGTAGTAACGACAGCTGCCCTATATAATATGTCTATAGTATCTCTCTTGCTTGTTGCAAGCAATGATATTTTTCTGTTCCCCAATCAATGGGCACCAGTAGTGCTGCCCTAATGATACTGTACCATCATCCAATGGTCGTACAGTGGAAACATACAAAATAGCATATAGAACCACACTGACCTGTACTGCACCCCTCAGTGTAAATGAGGCATTGGTTGAATTAAAATAATTTTAAAGATAAATCAAGAAGGACTATAAATATTATCCAGGCACTCTAAAGAAAATCCAGTTTGTGCCACTGATGTTGTTTCAACGATATCCACAAGATCTTGTGTAGAGCTTACTCTTTCTATGGTCATGTCCCAAACTGAGAAGCTGGGCTGGAACGTCTTCAGTTGAAAGAAAGTTGTTTAGTTGTTCGTCTGACTACAATGTCCTTTAGGGGTGTCTAAGTAGAATGCTGTCCCTGGGTAAACCCAGGACACACTGGGAAAAAAACAAACTTCTCTGATTAACACTAGACTAACAGGACTGTGTGAATAGGCTCACTAAGACCTTACTAGTATATTGACCTGACTCAACACCAGCAGCGTAAGATGGGTGTAACATGAATCACCATGTCTGTTTTACTTTCTACAAGTTGTGACTTTGGTCAAATCTGACTCAGATGTTGAAGCCTACAAATGTCTCTGTTGAGGTTCCAGTTTTATCACAAACTCTGAAACTTCCATCCAAAGTGGAACGTCTTAGAGTAACAGTAATGTAAGGAAAAAGGTTATAGTTAATAGATTTTTTAATGAAAATATTACATAAAAACAAGCTGAAGTTTTGCTGGTCACATACACTTCCACAAGATCTCAAGTCTTCTCTGTGATGCATTGTAATTTAATCAACAAGTTTAAATGTAGACCCTATTTAAATTTGAAGGTCTGCACAGGAGTTTAGTGAAAAGATGACACTACTGTGTTGGTCTATACTTATACTGTACTGTTTTATCAGCTGCTGATCTCCAAAAGAATAAGAAAATGGCTAAAAGGATATTTCTCCAAATGGGCTCAGACTTCCTCTTGTTAGATGAAAGCCTTCAGGAAAGATTCAAGGAGTCTTTTTAACATCTCAAAATAAGAAAGTAAGAGTAAGCTCCAAGGGTGGGCCGAGAACATTTTGAAAAGGTTTTATCTCTTGATGGTCCTGGGTGTAGCACTGGAAGAGCAGGAAAGGTAAATAAGCGGAGGAAGGTCTGAAATACTCTTCTTAGATTTTTACATAGATAAGTGGTTAAAAAGGAAGACGATTGCTTAGAATTGACTGATGAAGACGTCCTGTATGAATGTATCTTGAAAGATTAGCTGCAGTTGAATAGAAAAAAGGGGCAGGTCAAAACCTTTGACTTTCACTGCTCTTGAGCAAATTTGACAAATACGTATTTCAGTGGCTTCAGATGACATATATTTTCTTTGTTTTAGAGAAAATATTGCTTATAAGATAGACTTCATTACATCATGCAGTGCAGCACATAGTATTAATTCACCTAAGTTATTTGCATTCTTTAACTAGACCAAAAGCATGAAAACAACATCCATAGGATGACCCAGTCAGGATGTTTAAGGGCCTAATAATGGTCTGAGTTAAGAATGACTATTTTCCCATTCTAAGTGGCTTCCTATTTAATTCATGTTAATGTGAACTCATTAATGTTAAAGTGAAGTAAAATAACCCCTTGCTAGGGTTTTTTGCTTTTCGCTACCCTTAAATATTTAAATCAGACAAACGTTAATAAAGGAAAAGGACTTTCTGAGTAAATACAGAAAAATGCAGTTTTCATATGTTTTATTTTTTTAAGGTAAAACAGCCTAACCAAACCAACCTAGATCAATATGTACAGAAGAACTTGTCCTCTAAACCTAATAACTTGCGGTGTCAACTGTCGTCATGCATTTGCAATACTGGCAAAAAGACTTGTATGACATATTTTGTCCCACTTTTTTTTTTTTTTTACAAATTTCAGCAACATTGGACAGTTTTGGAAATTGATGGCCTGTTCACATATCAGGAGGAATTATTGGCTTGGTTTATCTTTGATTCAAGTATATCACGCATGGAAAAACGATGCACAGGATCAAAGAATCAAAGACACAACTTTTGCGAAACTTATTCTCTGTGTGGATCGTCCCCAGTGCTGCCATGTTCTACTAAACTCTAAGGGATAGTGCAAGACACCTACAGCAAGTGTACAATACTAAACAACATTTAGTGAAAGTGTTTACATTTAATTAGGAGCAGTGAGCTGTCCGGGGTGACCCCGCCTCTCCCCTGAAATGTTTCACTGGAGATAGGCAGCAGCACCCCACCAGACCCCACTAGGAAGAAGGGTGTAAGAAAATGAATGGATGGATGGATAATGGATGGATGGATGGAGCAACATGGCAACACCTGAGTGTGCTGGCATTTATGGGCTGAATCATGACAATGTCTGGCTTTGTGAACCTCAGCCTGGTGGAGTTCTTACCTGGCTGAGGTAAATCTTTACCATGGAATTGTCTGTAGTTACAAAATTTCAGAGGTCTGAACATTGTGGACGCATCTAGCATAAATCAGGCTTAAGTTGGATCTCTCCAATACCTTCTTCTCTTCCTAGCCACTCAGTGGTGCTCAGGTGTACAACAATTATGGCAATTGTCCAGGTCTTGATCCAGCAAAGCATCCTGAGATCATCACAATGACATCACCATCTTTGACCATTGGCATGAAGTGATATTTCTGATGTGTGCTGTTTGTTTTATGCTTGATGTAGCTGGACACACACCTTTCAAAAAGTTTAACTTTTCCCTCGTCAGTCACCAGATGACTATCCTGCAAAGTCTTGGGGATTTCTTGATCATAGTTGTCGTGATAATAAATAATAATAAGATAAACTTTCACCATCTTCAGTTACTGCATCCTGCAAAATACTGTGATAATAGTTTTTATTTCCTTAGTGCAAAACAAGTAGTAGGCACGTCTATTGAAAGAAATAGTGTCACCTTCCTGCACTACAAAACAGTGGACAAGATAAGACTTGCTAAGGATGTCAATGGCCTTGATGGACGTATATATCTTGGATTCTGTTGAGCACGTAATTAGAAGCGGGTTTCTTAACAGTGTAAACACAAATCTGTTTCTAATGTGTTCGGCAATGGCCTCCGTTTCTGTGTTTTTGATTATCTTGCGTCACTATCTGTTGAATGTGTTTCCCCTATAAGAAGGATACACCTTGGCGAGGTTGTCAGTCTCTCACACACTACCTTACTACAAGTTGCTGGAAATAACCAAACCAGAGATGGTGTTTCCAGGAGATTCAGATGCTGTGGCTAATAAATTATTCACATGACCCAACTTTAATTTCGCTGAAAAAAATTTACTTGCTGATGCCTGGATGTTTCCACAGTGTTAAAACTCTTCTTGGATGAGAACATTTTGGGAGCCGAAGGAAAGCACTGGCATTTTTCATCTGGGGTGTGGCTCAGCTGTGCCCTAAAGCTGATTCTGATGCGCTATAGGAGAGTCTGTGAGGGCAACACCTTGAGTGGAGTTGTTAGGACTCTGAACAGGTATCGACAGCTCCAGATCTGCCAGAACAAGAAATTTAGTAGCTCTCCTGCATGCTGCCGTTTAGCTGCAGGCTCATCTTCAATTGAGAGACCCAATTTTGAAATTACCTTATTGAAGCTGAGAAGTCTATATTGATGCAAAATGTTTTGATTTCTTGCACCCAGAAAGAAGTTAATTGAACTGTTACATAAAGAATGATGAGTGCAGAAGGTGGAATCTGAGATCCTCTGCAGCAGCTGCAAGCTGTGGGTCTAACCCCCATTAGTTATAGGGTTGATGTAAGAACTCATTTTAGGATTTGATAGCTGTTTCTTGGTCTATTCCTTGATTAGATGATTTTTCAATTGGTTTTTACTTTAAGGATAATAAGTAGAAATGTGTGTGCTTCTTGGTTGAGTAATATTTAGAGAAGTTTGTCTTCATCAAAGTTCTTCTCCTTCTCTGAGAAATCGACTGCAAAACCAGTTTCTTCTTCATGAGAACTCCATCTAACCACAACTCAGTCTAAAACGAATTTCTTTTGAAGTGAAATTATTTTCCTACCATTGTTTGATGTGTACATTTTATTACTTACTCAGAAACATCAACCTCATACACTTTCACTTTTCTTATTTATTGCTCAAGTATTCCATCAACAATTCAGCATTAAAATATTTACTTTACTATTTCAAAACATACTGCACCTTGGAAAAGTATTCATACCCCTCAGCCTTTTTATATTACAACCACCAACTTTAATGCATTTAATTCATACATTGAATTCATGCAAACTAGTGCAGATGAAAGATAATGCAAAGTTTTCAAAAATGTTTTAGAACTAAATATTTTTTCCATCAATCTCTATTGAAAATTTGTTTTTTGTTTTTTTTTTTTTTTGCAGAAAAAAGAAGCCCCTACATACTGAAGCTACACAAGAGTTACACTGGAAGAAGGATAAGAAAACAAATAAATAAAAATAGCAAAGGCTGTAAAAAAAAAAGCTAAATTAATAGAATATAAATTTATTTTGTCTATACTGCAACTGACTATCCAGTGACTACTCCTTGCTTATTTATAGTAGGAACATGAAGTGGCAATTCTATTCCAGATTGTCTGAGAAAATATCTATAATGGCCTGCATTTCTAATTAGTTCCTTGTTTTCTAAATAAAATCTGATGCAACCAAGTAAATAGAGACCACCTCTGCAATTTACTCTAGGCATAAATTCAGCTGTTCTGTGAAGGTTTGTTGAAGAACATTAGTAAACAAAATGGATCATGGTTAATCAAGGAACACAGTGGGCAGGTCACGGTAAAAGTTAAGAACTTAAAGCAGAGTTAGATTATAAAACAATATCTTAACATTTGAACTGGTCGGAAATGATGGGAAGATGTATGGAGCTAGGCTTTGAAAACAGCAGTTATCAAACCACTGATAAAAAAGAACAACCTGGACAAATTACTACTGTAGAATTACAGGCCGATCTCCAACCTCCCATTCATCAGCAAAGTTATTGAAAAAGCTGTTTAAACAATTAAATAACTTCCTAACGATAACCAACCTCTTTGACTCCTTCCAGTCTGGTTTTCGTGCTCACCACAG
>CAEGAE010081981.1:0-29034 GCA_903067095.1 Girardinus metallicus | reverse complement strand
TATTGCATTATTTTTCATAATAATGCATTTGAGGTTTTGCTATCTCTTCTTTATTACTTAGTCTGATGTTTGATACCTAAGTTTGATGCTCCAGATGTAACATTACCACACAATTGTCTGCAATTTTTTTCTGTTATGCTTTTTTTTTATTTATTACATGTGATTTACATTACCTATGGAAATGAATATAACTATCTTGAGCTACAAGCCTGTACACAATTTAAAAGGAAGAAATGGGAAAATTGATTATATATCTCCTTTAAAATAATGTAAAGGGTAAATAATTATGAATGGCATGTTAAATCTTTAAACACATCTTTGCAGCCACGTTGACAATTAATAGGATTTTTTGAGGGAAAATATTATTATATCAGATATAACCAAAATGTAATATTAAGCCTGTAATCATAAAAGCTATCAGCACATCCACAATGGAAGACATTTGTGATCATACTGTGATGATTGATGATTGACAGAAGCTGGAGCAATGGTCACCCACCCCAACTGATTGGAGCTACGGTGCCCAATGAGCTAAAGGCATTGAGAGAGATGATGACTTGAGGGCAGACATGAATCATATCTCTGGGAATCATGTCCACGGTATTTAATATAGTGGGAGGGTATTTCTGTTCAGAGTCATGTAGTCCCACCAAGGCCTAGACGGGCAAAACAAATCTGTAATGGGTGCACAATTGAATCAGGTGTCTGGTCCTCTTAAGGAAATTAAGTTGTCGCCAGAGCGGGGCCACTTAATGAGAGGCAGGCTCGCAGACAGTGACGGATGGCGGGTGACACTGACAAGACTGCGCGGCCGGCCACAATAT
This sequence comes from Girardinus metallicus, assembly GCA_903067095.1. Lineage (NCBI taxonomy): Eukaryota > Metazoa > Chordata > Actinopteri > Cyprinodontiformes > Poeciliidae > Girardinus > Girardinus metallicus. Next base: position 28,210 of record CAEGAE010081981.1, on the reverse strand, counting down.
CTGCATCAGGACTGGTGATGATTTTTCACCCGCAGAGCCCCCCTAACCTTTCTGTTCTGCTTCTGTTTCTATGAAGCAGAAGCAGAATGTGTGTGTGGGGGGGAGGGGAGGTGCATGTGTGTGTGTTTCTCAAACACACACACATGCAGCCTCACCTCCATTCCATTTTCTACGGCCTCATCAGGGACACGTTTCCTCCCTGTGTGATAATAGCCATTTATTTGCACATTTATTCATGGGAACGGTGACAGCTAATAAAGTGGGAGATCTTCTTTCCTTGTGTTTTTACTTCATGGCGCATCTTGATGGTGGCCATTATCTGATTTTAATAGATGTCTTTGCATAGTCACAGTAACTCTTAAGAGAATATGCACAGGATAGCCTCTGGTATGAGCAGACAGATGAACAATACAATTCAGCTGCAAGGAAACCCCATTTTACAAGAGGAACTGTAAGGTTTATTATTATTACATGATTTGATTTGGTCCATTGTTATGCATTTGTACATGAATTCACTAAGGACTCCTTATCATCTCAACATTTATACATAAAATATTCATGGACAGTTGCAAGTCCCTTACAGTATAATTTTAAAATTGGAAATCATAATGGTATCAGATACTATTCACTTTACTTTTGATGTTTTTCAAGTTAAAGATATATGTCGTGGGGGGGTTATATTAAAACTTGACAAACATTTTTGTAAATCTCCAACTTTTGCAGGGTTTACTGAATTAAAAAACAACAACAACACTGAGTTTAAGAATGCGGTGCTACATTGTTAAAAATATATACCATGGTCTCCTGCACTGGTCCATTAGGAGAGGTTTCATTTCACTGCCTTCTGAACCATTTTAGGTGTGTTAAGCTTTATGAAAGAAAACCAGAAACAATGTATGCAGCCTTTCTAAAATATGTAAATGAATGGTTGGTATCAAATGGATGGTTGGATGGATGGATGGATGGACGGACGGACGGACGGACGGATGGAAACTAAATCAGATCAGCTGCTGAAATGATGTTACTTGAAAATGAAACAAGGTGGAGAAGACAGAAAAATCCACCTCTCAAACTGTTTCTATTTAGTTTTTTTTGACCACAGCCATGTTTTTGAATAACAATCTGGATCACTAGCCTGTAACCCGCGCGCACCCTCTGCTTGTCTTCCTGAAAGAACAATGGACCTTCCTTGTAGTGACTCTTGCCTTCACTAAGAGCCCTCTAACTTTGTATTGATAAAAATAACTTTTATATTTCAGATTCACATTTCAGTTGTTTTAAAAAGCTGCGTTAAACCCAGTCTGTCTTTCCGTATTATCAGTTCTCTATTTTTGATGTTTGCATATATCAGCTATGTAGATACGTATTCTTTAGGTGTCAGTAAATAACGTTCAATTGGGAAATAGAGATTGGTGGGGAAATTATCTTTTCAAACAAACTGGTTTTGGACATTTTATTTATTTTTAACCTGCAGATATTTTTTTACTCTTATTGAAAATGAATACACGCATCTAAAACTGGAATGATAACAGTTAGAGTTATTTAGAAACAGGACAAAAATAAGATTTGTTCCTCTGCATGTGCTGGCATATCATCAAAATGCAAACTGATGCACAACTTGTGAGTGAAAAGCTCAGCAGTCTGTCACCTAAATGGATTAGCCTGATGTTAGAAATGTTGCTACTAAGCATGGAAACATGGTCATTTTTTCAAAGGCAACACAGTCTTGGAAATGATTAAAAACACATTCCCATGGGGCACTTCTCGGTTGTGTTTCATGTAAAGATGAGCCACCTACTATGCCACTTAACTTGTGCACTTCTGTCTTGCACAAGTACAGACAGAGCAGACATGTGGAAGAAGATCCTCTGGTCAGATGAGACCAATATTGAACTTTTTTCCTACATTTAAAAAGCATTGTGTGACATAAATCTAACACACACCCTCCGTTGCAGTACAAAGCAGAGGCAGCGTCATGATGTGTCATTACAAAAAGACTTGTAATGGTACTGAGAGAAAAGTGGAATTTACAAAATATTGACCCATGGAAACTAAACATAAGCCATATGTTTTAGATTAAAATTTGTAAAAATTTTTAAAAATTGGGTATTCTTTTCCATAAATTTCTCAGTAATGTTCTACTTTGTTTTGGTCTATTTGTTAAAATCCACTAAGAATCAATAAGGTTGAATTCATTCCCAAAAAATTGCAGTACTTAACAAAGAACTGAACAGTTTTTAAGTTAACATCAGGTGAAAGAAAATCTGAAAATATAACCGCAAAATTAAAAAGAAAATCGATATTTTTTGAAATGTTGAATATTGAAATTCAGCATTTACAATAAGGAGTGGATGAGAATGGTCAGATTTTCATTTTTCAGCTTCAGAGAAACCAATTGTAAGATTGGTATGCGTAAGCTAGGACCCCAAAATTACCATCTTAACAATGAGTAGCTTATCTCAAGTATAAAGGTACATCCTCCTTATGAGAACAGAAATTCTTATTAATAGACTAAATCCACAAATTGCACAAATGGTAATCGGTTTTCACCATTCTATATTCCTAACTCAGTCGTAATGCACATTGTCTTGTCAGCCGTTACGGTCCTGATCATCAGAATCCAAATCTGAAGAGTTTTCACTTGTCTCATACTAGTAACATTGTACATATGCTACTCCCACAAAGTCTTCCACCATTTTATCATACACATAAAATTCTTTAATTTTCACTAGTAAAAAAAATCATTTTAGTCACCAGCCGAGGCAGATTGCCTGTCCTGAATTGAAGACGTTAGTGGATGGTAACTCCACCCCGTAAAAAAATCACTCCACTTCTAATTTTATCAACAAAAGTATAAAAAGAAAGTTATTTAAGTTTTAGGTCAGAGAAAACATTGATACTTATACAAGGCAACACAGCACTATGATTCACATTTTAGAACCAAATAGACACGGAGGCTACATGTGTTGTGTAATTCCTTTCGACAACTGACATGACATGGTTTCTATACATATAACAATAGAGCTTGGAGACAACAGGCATGATCTTTTGGTTTTAAATGTGCTTTCTCTACATTACAATTGTGAGGCCAGAGTGTGCCTGAGGACCCATCAGTTCTTGCTGCCGGTCGCCCACTAGAGTGAATGGCCACTCATGTATGCCTTTTAAAGCTACACACCATACATCCTCCCTGACAAGACTTTGTCTTAGACTTAGCTGTGTGGATGGAGGCAGCAGTGCAGCAGAAATCATTGAACACAGTAGACTCGTAGGATTCGATGGGGCTCCATCTTCATGGGCTGACTGGGTATAAATAATTGACCTCATAGTCTGGGCCCCTGCTCATTACTGTGGGAAGTGTTGGCTTTGTTTGTGATGCTATGAGGGCAGGTGCGAGTGCCTACCGTCCAGCTTGGTTTTCTCCTCTCGCCCTGACCACACTACCTTCCTTCATCTTTAATGGCCTGTGCCGGGATCGGATGTCCAACCCCTCAAACCTCCAAGCCTTGCCCACTTCATCAAGAAGGTGAATGGTTGGGCAGTAACAGCTACTGCAACATAGAAGTTTTTCAGAAATTCTGCAGAATTCTCCCGCGAGTTTAAGGAGTTATGGGCAACATTATCAAAGGGCACACAGATAGATAGAGAGGGAACACTGACATCTTGGAAAGTTCTGTGGGGAAAGTTTCCAGGTACACACTGAAACTACAATAAAACTATTCAATATACATGGGTTTAAGGTGAAAACTCTGCCAGCATGAAGTCATGCCATCTTGTTCTGGAAGTTTAGAAAGTTATCTTACGGAGTTGTGTTGAGCAAAGTAGTACAATTGTTTACATCTTTGTACCATATCTGGATAAAATCTAACCCTGAAGAGTACTGAGACAATTATTAGGCAACCATTTGACTGATTTCTACTGAAACATGTGCACGATCGGAAGATTGTAGGTTCAACTCCAGCTTCCTCCTGCCTCATGTCAATGTGCCCTAGGGCAAGGCACTTAACCCCAAATTTTCTAGCGATCTGTGTATCGGTGTATGAATGTGCGAACGTTTGTGAGAGCGAATGGGTTTGTTTGACTCTAGTGTAAAGCGCTTTGAGTGGTCAAAATGATCGGAAAAACGCTATATAAGTTCAGTCCATTTACCATCTCTGCAGAAAGACACACTCTTGGATCATTAAACATTAAACAGCAATGATGAAGACAATTACTGACAAGATCCTCTCCAATACATTCATTAGCGAAGGGGTAAGCTCCGCTTCCTAAAAAAACTTATCTGACCTTTCTGCACCATATTTATTCATAAGAACATACAGATAAGGGACATGTCTAATTCAAGTCCAGAATAGAAACTATTGACAAACAAATGCATCTACTACATTTTAGGGATCTAAAATCAGGTTTGTTGTCATTTCAGTTTAAATAATAATAAAGCTCATTTTTAATAAGACAATTCTTGAAGTACCTTAAGCCTTCTTTAAACTAAACAGGAAACTATAGCAATAAAACATTTCTATTGCTGATTTTTACAGTTCTGTGTATATTTCAAGCTTTAAAAAACAACGGCCTAAATAACATGTGACAAAAGTTTTATTGGATGTATTTTGAATTACTCATCATGCATCACTCCATCCCACTAATAAAATTTAGAGCATGCTATTTAGAATGTTTTACACAACTTTTAAGCATATGACTCTTGGTGAAACTGTTTTCATTGTTGATATGATTCTGGTTTAAATCTCTGACAGAGAATCTCATGTGAAAAAGCAACATGAAGCACTGTTTTGACCACACAAAGGCTGCACCAACCAATCAACCACTGCAGCAAGAAACTCAAAGTGAGCTAACATTCGACAACAAATCATTAGAACTGCAAGCAGACTATCACTGCTGCAACATGGGTTTCAGTTTTAGGAAAAATCTGCAGCAGAGTCTTTAACACTGCTTGAAAAATACACAATCTGATTTTTAGAAAAGAATAATGAATGCACTCATGACTTTAACTCTTACTGTGGTGATCATATAAGTAAAATATAATTTATGTACAGAAAAAGGAAAATCTAACAGTGTAGTTTAAATGATTGGCTAAAATAATTATGGTAATTAAAATATGTAACAATTAATTGGTTTCTGACATGTTAAAGGTGAAATATGTAATACTGTCTGTATAACATATAGGACATCATTTGCATTCAGTTCAGGGATTCCTTACCACATTAGGATCAGCTTATTAGTATAATCTTAAAAGACAATGATATAATAGCAATAATTTAAAGAAAACATTTTGTTTGTAGGTTACTTTGTTGGTAAAAAAAAATTCTGGGGGGAAATCTGTTCAATTTCCCCCCAGAATTTGATTACATTTTAGTTGTAGAAATTATTGTGGAATAGATTACCTTTGCATTGCATAAGAAGAGCTTATATTAAGTTCATTTATTCATTGAAACTATTCAATTTGCTTAACTTGCTTAACCTTTTTTATTTAGTTTTTAATCCATAATTTTTTAATATAATAAAAGGTAAAGATGTTTAAAAAATCAAAGATTTCTGGTACCAATGTTAAATCATTTCACAAATTGCATAATTGTGAGAAAGAGTCTCATATTAACAGATGGCTACTACATATTATAATTTTTTATAATAACTGCTAAAAAGCTATGGGATAAAAATGGATAAAATCTCTCAATCTATTTTATTTCCCAGCAATACATCCAAATTTGGAAACACATTCACTATGAATATGTGTGAGTGGCAGAAGTTTCAAGCCAGAGAAACAAAGAGGAGGTGAAAGAAAGAGCGGTGTCTTACCCACAATATGGATGAAAGAGATTATCAGAGCGATTCCTCGTTGTTTCATTGGTCGCAGGCAGCCGAGGATTTCGGAGAAATTCGCAGAGCTGTCATTGTGTTTTCAGGGAGGCAGAAGAGGGAGAGCAATTGTTTGAACTGGTAGTAAACGCAGTGAAAATGGTGGAGCTGGCATATTTACTCCCAGGGTCTGCACAGGGGGATTACATGCAGCGTTTTTATGTCACCTGTTTGACAGCATCATCTCATGGATGTTTTGAAAGCTCCTTCTCATTAGCTGGGTCGGGCCTGCATTTAACGCAGCTTTGAGTTTGTAAAGACCGCGCCTGCCAATCCTCAAGGCCCTTAACAGACAACAAAGGAGAGGGTAATAATCAAAGTGCCCTTGTTTTTCTTTGCAAAACTTGTGTGAAAGCTTGCCAGCTCCAATAAACGACATTTTATATAAACTCTAGAGCAAAGAGGGTAAGAAATAGAAATCAAATTTAAATGTGTTAAATATTCTCTTTTCAAGGGTTTGAGAAAGCATTAAGCATTTTGTTTTAATAGGTCAAAGATTATATTCTTGCTTCAGTTTAAAAAAAAAAAAGCCTTGAAAAGTGTTTTGCATCATGTTCTGTTATCTGAGATGAATATTCTGTGTGAATTTGAAGAGGAGCCAAATGATCAAACTGTGCAAGAAACTTTTATTTCCAATTAATTCATTTTTTTCATTGGAGGAACGGTATGTAACATCAATTTTAGATGCACTCTTACAAGTGTGTCTTGTAAAATAAACATGTTTCCACCACAAATTACTGTTGAACAGCTACCATATTTGACCTCAAAGTTGGCATTAGAAAAATTCCCAACCTGTCTGAGTAGGATTTCGGGGGTGAAGGGAATTCCAGTTGAATTTTCCATCTCTAAAGTCAGAATTTCCAAGTTCCAGCTACAAATGCAATGCATCATAAATTTCAGAGTTCCTAGTTTGAAGATTCAGAACTGAAGTTAGAATTCCAACTTGGAAAATCTGAGGTCATGGAGCAGTGCTGAGGTCAGTATGCAAGTGGAAAGTGGAACTGTTTCTTTCATTTCTGAAGGTTTATTTTACATTACGCCAATGTTACAAATAGTGCATTCCAACCTCAATTTGTAATGATGTTTATGAACTTCAGAGAAAAATATAACTTTAGTTGTTTTAATTGCTAATAGAGATTAGCACAGAAGCAAATATAAAATCTCATTGATTTCCATCTCACAACCTCAACATGCTAATCTCAGGTGTGAGGTCATTCCTAACTCTAAGCTTCAGAGAGACAGCAAATGGTCTTAGTGAACACAATATCAGCAGTTCTTTAAGAGGTTTTTAAAGAACTGCATTTATAACAATCAGACTTGTTATAAATGCACAAATACTTTCCAGATCATCTTTATTTGCTTGGATTTTTAAACCATGTATAATTTAATTTATTTAATTTTCATTTTTTCTCTGCTGAGGCTGCTGACCTGATCCAGCTATATGTGGAAGGTAATAGATAGGTGGGTGGAAAAGAATGCTGGAAAAATGCTGAAGAAGACAACTGGATGACTCAAGAAGTAATCACTGTAGTAAAGCCTTCATTTTTCAAGATCTCAAAGAAAATTAGACAGCATAACAACACTGACCTTAAGATAATTTTGCTGTGTCCTTTACTAGAGCAACTCATCAACCAGTTTTTGTCACAACCTCTCTCGAGCTGACATTGAGTCACAGCAAACGCTTATCCTGCAATTATTTGAGATCCTTTTCCTCTTCTCAGAGCTGGAGCTCTATAAAAAGAAACAAACAACAAGAGTGAAGGCTCCCCTGCCAACAGATACACATTATCATGCAAGAAGACATGAGGAAGAGGGGAGTGGAAAGAAGTTGTGTTGATGTAGATGAAATTGAAAATGATTAAAAAGCAACCAAAACAAACTCTCTACAAAACAAACACTTTGTGAATGGGTCTGTACAAAGCTAAAGTGGAACAACCCAAACTCTCCTGTGGAGGATAGATGAAAAAGACAAGTGTTTAAAAGGAGAGATCTTCTTCAGTTAGGCTGACATATTTACACAATTATATGCAGGATCCAAAGCATGGCAATCTCTCTGCCTCTTGACAAGTCACAAGAAGTTTAGTTTTGTTCTTCTCCTCCTTTACTTTACTGTCAAGTTGATTAACTCGGAATGCATGACAAAGATCCTCCAGCACAACACCAAGCAGAAAACCAATATCATTGTGTTTCCTACTGAAACCTCCCTGACCCGACTCTCCATCAGAACCTTGCAACCTTTTTCACATATTGTCACACTACAACCACAAACTTTATTATATTTTATTGGATTTTATGTGATACATTAACATAGAGTGAAGCATAATTGTAAACATTTTCATGAGTTCTTGCAGACAACAATCTGAAAACATTTTTATTCATCTTCCTTAAATAGTGGCTTTCATCTTGGCACTCTTACATCAATAATAATTTGTGGAATAACTTGCTTGTTTCTCTGATCTGGTGGAGCTATGGATCTCTGCAGCTCCTCCAGAGCAACCCGGGGACTCGTGGATGCTTTTCTCATTGATGCTTGGTGTTCTGCCATTCTTTTACTATGCACTGGATTTTATTAATGGACATCAAAGTAGAATAGAGGGGAAATTCAGGTGTAGTAGCAGAAAGTGACAAATAGAAATGCAGAGATTCACACAAAGGGGGCTGGATGCAAATAAATATTTTTATTTGTAAAAATATTTGAGAACCTTATTTTTCCAGATCCACTATTATGCACCAGTTTGATTTGGTCTATTATGCAGAATTGCAATAAAATAAATTGAGGCTTGTGGTTGTAACATGGCAAAATCTGTAAAAGTTTAATGCCTCACAAAAGGGGTATGACCACTTTTGCGAGGCATTCTTACTCTGAAGCTGCTGTGCTAAATACGGTTACATTTCTGAAATAATCAGAAATTTAATCTAACTAACAGCTGTTCAAATTAGGCTTTACATTCTTAGTTTATTTATTTCTCTGTCAAACATATCCACATTCACAGTTCTAATATTATAATATATGTTTAGATAATTATTTGTTTGAAAAGTAGGTAGGCAGAAATATAACCTTATTTAATCCTGCCCCGTTTCTTTTAAATGTCTTACTTTTCACACATTATTCCTTTTACACTTTACTCGCTCTAATTGTTTTGTGAACTATAATTTCTTTTTGTATTTTATATACTGATTCCTGCAGGGTGATTAAAAGCAGTAGACTATATTGTGCAGTCATCATATTTACAGGCTGATGTTTCACCGGATCACAATATGATACATAAAATGAGCAGTAATGCTATGGGCAATTAAAGTCGGCCACACAAAAAGGACCACATGCTCTTTATACATATTCCCTCTTCCACTGAGATCCAAGGGATCCGCTAAGTCATCTCGCGTGTCTCTGAGGCATTCACTTACAATGGCACTTTTATCATATGCTTATCAGTGGTGGCCCCGCTCTTATAGAGCTCGATCTTTTGGCCCCTCAATCACTGAGCATATTACTCCTCTGTCAGAGCAAAGCACTTCCTAATGACAGGAAGGCCAGCTGGGACTGAGGAGAGGGCAGGAGGCACATGCATTAACATAATAATCCAAGCGCAGTCCCACAGGCCCTGGGGCCAGACAGCATATTAGGTAGGCTTCCTTCACGAAGGTCCGTGCTGCATGGTGAGCCTGTACACCTGTGGCAAAGGCGAGGATTTCCCTCTGCTAATTGTTGACTGAAAGGGGAAAAGGAATCCAGAAGCAAATCTCCGAACAATGGTCTTGTTGCAAACCAAGATGAGATATGTGTTTGGTGTTTTAAGGTACCAGAATAGCTCAACGTCCCAGAAATGTTTAGGAACACCGTTTCTCACTCTCCCCGTGTTGGTCTCTGCATCACATTGCAACACAACATAACCCATAAGCTTGACACATATTCTCAGCAAAGGAAGCATCTCCTCGCCTCCTCATGTTTATTGAAGAGAAACTAGGAGAGACAGAAGCTTTGAGCAGAAAAAAGGGGAGAAAATAATAGGTTCTGCAGCCTTCCTCATGGCGATATAAAACGTAGTGGCACGCACTGAGGCCTGTGATCCCTTGCACTGGGGTCCCCTGATACCTTGCATGGCCTGCACGTTTTGAACCACATGAGACAGCTGCTATCATTGCGTCAAAGCTGCAGTAATAAAGCCCTGTAGCCTTATCGTTGCCTGGAGATAAGACAACAAAAAGACAATGCACCAGTGACAAAGGAAAGTGTAAAAAAGATAGACATGCCAGCTTAGTTTAGCTCATAATTACATCTGAAACTTTTCATAGTAGCAAACAAAAGGAGCATTTTTGTGAAATTAATGATAAGACGTTAGCTTCCTAAAAATGTTTGAAATAAAACTGAAAAGTGTGGTGTATCCCTAAACAAAATCCTGTGCAATCAAATACATCCAGAAGTCAAATTACATGTATAACACAGCTGCTTCTGAATGGCAGAAAGATCAGGGACAAAGATGTGGCAACAATTAAAGAAGGGTTAATGATAAACAGTGCTGTAAATCGATTAAAAAAGAAAAATCTGATTAATTAAACTCAAGCACTGTAATTAATCACGATTAGTCATTATAGATCACTTTCAAGACTTAAAGAATCTCTGCCTGCTTTCAAAACCTGAGGGACTCCACACATATCATTTTTATATATCATAGATATAAACAGGCTTGGTCGTACAGCATGTAGTTTGTAGCCACACAGCAAATATAACACAAAGCACACACATGGATTTCCTCACGAATATTCAGATGTCAGACAGGAAATATCTCAAAACTTTTCTGGATCAAACGGGAGTTCAGATTAAACAAACATGACCCATGATGAAGAAGCAACGACGACAGTTTGTGGTCATCTGGACTTTTGTCTTCTGTAGATTGGATTCCCCTCCATGTTTCCCTCAGGTTGCGCTTTGATTGGCTACATGTCACATCCAACAGGGTGCATTCTTGTTTTTACTCCAGGAACACCCAGCAAGCTGCAACATTGGGCCAAGACAATCCAACTGGGTTGAATGTCCCCGATTTAACATTGGAATGGTCCTAACGTCCTTCCAATGAGATCAGACCACTCTTAACACATCACACAGTGAAAACATATATCAGAAGATTATCTTTAGAATCATCCCTACAATCCCTACAATCAGAGTTGTTGGAAATTGTAGATTAGGTCAAAAATCAACATAAAAATCTTTACATGAGAACCAAACATAAGAAGTGGAGGCAATTGAGATCAAAACAGAAATATTTAACCTTTGTGGAAAACTGAGCATCACCCCAAACTAATCACTCCCACTATAAAACATGGTGGTGGCAGCTTCATGCTGTGAAAGTGTTTCCTTCAGTAGGATAAGGAGAGCTGATGGGTGATGATGAGAAGACAGACTAACAAAAAACAAGTGTAAACAAGGCATTTATCCTTGGTGCTGATCACAAAAGTCCGCTGCAAATTTCCGATTTTTTTTTTTTTTAAAACAAAAGAAACAAATCAAAACATCTGTTCTCATTGATATTGTGTTTGTTTATCTCATAAAATATGGAAAGAAAACATTAAAGTTTGTGGTTTGTAACATGACAAAGTACAAAAAGTCAAAAGGTGTGAATAGTTTTTCAAGGCACTGTAGTGCAGATTGACAGTCACAGCATCTCTAATGCGACTGCTGCTGTTAGGCTGTCAGCTGCTGGTTGGGGACACCGACTGAAGACTCGGTTCACACACAGTAGAACCTCAGTGGCAAGACGGATGCAGCAAAGAAGGAAGAGAGGAGTGGGAAGAAAGGGGGTCTCAGCAAATCATTTTGATCAAGAGACAAGGTAAGAGCGAAGTGTACCTCCCCCAGCTCCCGCTCCATAAAACGACAACTCTCTAATTGGTGGAAAGGGCAGCCTGTCTGTGGCCGTGCGCGCTCTTAGATCTCTCCCAGGACAGCCGAGGCAATGTGCCAATTACTGCCAATTGTTGGGTTGTGGTTGAGATGTGGACAGTTGTCCACGTGGGATCAGACTGAATGGCTGCTGTAGCTGCTGCAAATATGAATAACATTGTGACACTTTATTGAACAAGGTTATACCATTTATAGTCACATCTCTGTGAATTTAGCACGTTGATGAAGAATGAGCCAAATAAATGTTTCTTTCTCTGCTGGAACGTGAAGAATCACTACTGATACCTTAATAACCTTAAAGTTCAGTTTATAGCCTTAAAAATTAGAGAGATAAAACTTACATTTTGAGTGGACATAATGTGGTTTTCATAGGCCAGAATTGAACATATACATGCCTCATCCATTATCCATTGGCTTTACATTATGGTACAGGTCAGAGCTGGAGCAAAGCCTCTCCAAGCAGTCGGACAGAATCGGAGAAAGTCGGGCCTTTTTCAGCTCTGCACACCCGCGTCTCATAACAAGCGAGGCAGGAAGCACAGCGAGCTGAGGGAAAAAAAAAACAGCCATAATTCTCACTCAACTAAAAATCACTATAATGCACTTTAATTGTGTAGGCAAAAATCTTTTCAAAAGAGCATGGTAATTTTACCCTGTTAAATAATTCAGCGCACATTAATAACGGCTGGGGCCGACTCGGACGAACACGGCTGTTTTCCGGAGTGATGAGCTGCCGGAGCTGGGAGACGAGGCAACTTTTTAACGCCTCATTTTAAAGCCACATTTTCAAGTAAATGGTGATAAAGATGACCCGGAGTTACCCTGAATGCTGCCTTTACACACACTCAACACAGATGTTGTCTTTGTGTGTGAAGCTTAAACTGAGCAGAAATTTACAATCTATGGATGATTTTTGCATCATGATAACTGTCTAAGTGTTACATTTTAAAACAACAACAAAAAAGACATTCATATATACACTTAATATTGTGAGTGGCTACTTGTGTGTTTTGGTTACACAAATTCATCAGAAATTCAAAATATCAAAGAAAACGGAAACACATTCTACTGACAGTCAGAAAAGTCATAATAAATCGGAAAAGAAAGGGTCATAAACAAGATCTGACAAAGGGCAACGGTAAGTGTATTCATATATTAGAGATTCCATCCAGCATATAGGAGGTTCAAAAGAGAGATGCAAATGAGGATTTGCATGAACCATTCAGCAGCAAAGGTAATATACATAATTGGGGTAAAGGGGTGGGACAGGATTTTTTTTTCCAATAAATCCAGACATGGAGCAACACTTTCTACACCCAGTCATTGATATAATAAAGTACATTGGTGAATAGCCCTTAACAATAATTTCTAAGTCCAACAGAGATTGTAAAACCACAAAAAAATAATGCCCATGTCTTTGTAAATCTACAGAGACAAATAAAACACTCTAAATATTTGCATATAAAGAATAAGATGGAATAACTGAAGGACTCTGATTGACGTACAGGGCCTCAAAAAAAAAAAAAACTACATAGAACTACTTGCTGTCAGTTTGATTAGCCATTCAAAAACAGACTTTAAGATCTAGCTGAAGGCATAAATCAGCACTGCTCAGAAACATGTTGACTGTAAGTCATAATTAAGGTAAAAAATTAATCATAACAGGCTTTGCTTTCAGAGAAAAAATCTTTTGCATCTCAATTTTCTGTGCAACTACCTGCAGCTTTCGAGGTAGGTATTACAAGCCGGTTTAAACATGATTAAATGTAAACAGGCTGACTCTTACATAGTCTGTTTGTTTTTTACAGCAAGTCAGGGGTTTTTCTGAGCCTCAGAACTGCCTTTAAAGCTGATCCACCTCCTTCAGACAGCGCTGCATCCGACTTCCTGTTGTTGACTTGCAGTTGCCACCGAAAAAAAAAAATATGCTGCTGCAGCTTCAGACAACCTTAAAGCACTTTGTATACCGAAAGAAAAGAGTTAATTAGAAATACAAATTCTCCCAGATTGTTATTAATGGGAACTGTAGAGTAAGCAACACATATTTTGTGCCCATAAGTAATTCTCAGGTATCTTTGATCTGTGGCCCACAGCGGATGCTGCTGCGTGCCGCTGCCTGGCTTCTGGGATCCTGCCAGCACCAGACATCTGGCTACTTTGTTATCATTGGCTGATCTGGTCCCAAGAGGCCACTCTCGTGACACCAGGCAGAGAGTGTCCTGGCAAGGAAAATTATCAGCACATTTTGAGTGGATTAGAGTTCCAAAATGGTCCTCAAATCTCTACAGGGGTCTAGTGAGCCATGCTCTTCTGAGGGTTCCTCAGGGCTCTGTTTTGACACCACTGATCATTTGAAAGGCAGCGAGGGTAATGTCTCCCACTGTTGCATCACAGGTTTCAAGCAACGTCTTACCGGAAAGAAGGCCCCAATTAGAATCTGTCAAACGCAGAGTGGGGAAAGACTTCCCTTGATTAGTGCAGAGATTCTGCTTAGCTGCAGTTGTTTGCACTTCTGTTGTGTGTCGCTCATAATCCGTTGTGATATAAGCCAAAATGTCTTGAGCCTGCATTTGCTTTAACTGACTAATGCAGTTTTGTTGTTCTTCCCATTCAGCACTTATGAAATTTTGACGCTCATAATACCTTTTCATCTTCCAGGGAGTTAAGAACGAGTCTCAGAGGTTGTGTCTGACAATCCGTCATACAAAACACTTAGAGGTCACAGAAAAGAATGCTGCCTAAGCATCGGTTCAGGGGAGGAAAGGAAGCCATGATCTGACAATCTGAACCTTATTCATGGAATTGATTGAGGTATCGTGTCTTTCCTCCTTTTTCCTCTTGGCGTTTCCATTTGTGAATACAGAGCTGTGGTGACCCATAAATATTACATGGTGTGGGGATGCAAAGCAGGAATTAATGACTAGGATGTGTATGCGTGTGTGTGCGTGTGTGTGTGTGTAAGGCAGGTCCCCATGGGATTCTGCTTAGGCAGGCGGGCATAGTGAGGGTGTGGTCTCTGTATCGCTGTCTCTGCTACACACAATGTCGACAGTATGTCTTTCTCCTCACATCCACTGGGATGAAGGGTATTTGGCCAGTGGGCCAACCTGTCTGTCAGTGGCTCTGGGAAAGAATTATTCAATCAGTTCAGTACCTTTTGAATACTGTGAATTTATTGTTGCCGTTTTAAGGTTGACAAAGAAACTCATTCTTGATATACACTCAGAACTCAGAATCCAGAACTGCAGATAAACTCTGCAGTTCTGGATTCTCAATCTGAAAAAATAAAGTAATAAAAAAAAAAAAAAAGGTGTACAAGAATTACTGGGCGTTAGGTGGCAATCACATACATGTAATGCACCAAAGTAATCCTCATGAGTTGCTCAGTTTTTGATATATTTAATAATCCTTTCTTTTAAATAATATTTTTTAGCATGCGATGATAATTTAAATACCTCTGGTTCAAAGAGAATCTTGACAGATTCATCAAGAAAAACAAGCAGAAACAACAGTAGCATGTTGTTTCCTTGTGCTTTCTCAGCAAAGTAAAAGTGGACATAAACAAAGTCGGATGAGACATTATTCTCTCAGAACCTCTCAAAACATAAAATATTTTTAAACTTCGTAAACATGGATAAAAATGTATATTTGAGCGAAAAGCATTAACAGTGGTTATTATGTGTTTTCCAGCTCAAGTCCCATACAATCAGGTAAGTATCTTACCTTAAGTTGTTATAAAAATGCTATATATCTAATTCATATTTAAAAACAAAATTGACTTTGGGATTTGACGCCTAGAAATTGGGCCTCTGTCTCTTTAAGAAGCTCCTGCTCTTTCCAGCACTCTGCCTTCAGCACTTTATCACAACATCATACATCCTTTTCCCCGCCTACAGCCGTTTTTAGGAGCATTGGATGGAGAAGTAGTATGCATGATGAGCTCAGCAAATGTGCAGTTCAGGGGGTTTGGTCATTTCTGCTGACGCTAGTCTGAAGGAGCTGAGTGGGAAAGATGAATGGGAGAGGTGCTCAGTGAGGTAAAGCTTGGCTGGAGACTGCATTGTACGGGGAAGTGTTAAGGCACCCCGGAGTCATGGGAGATTCAAGGATTCCTCAGTATGAAAGAATCAAAGCAACACTCCAGGTATGTTATGTTAGGTCATAGAAATTGACTAAATAATACACCATTTTGTTAGCTAATCTGTAGACAATAGTTGGGAAGAATATGTACATATCTTGTAAATTTCCCTTTTTCTGGTTATTGTGGCTGAATGCTACCTGCTACTTTTTTATTCTAGGCTGCATGCATAATTTAACCAAAGTGAATTTTGATGGACATTTTTCACTAGTAAATATGACAATGACTTTACTAGACAGAGAAAACGATCATTTATTTCAAAGAGTGCTGCTAGTCAACACCGTGGACCAAGGTAACGATAGAAACTCAGCTATAGTAGAAACACTGTAAAACCAGGTAATATGTGTTTGGACACACTGAGGGGATGAGAAGCAGACATAGCAAGGTACAAGAAAGAGACAGACAAGCAGAAAAATACAAAGAAAGTAACGAGACTGAGATGTGCTTTTCTACTCTGCTTAGCATGATGAATCGGTTGAGGAGGGGCCACTTGACACCTGTCACCTAACCAGCCAGGCACAATTACCCCCAGGGGGAAGACAGGGGACTTGCTAGGGAGTTGCGCATAGCTCCCAGTGAAATAGATGAGCGTTTGAAGATCATTAGTGTTACAGGCCCTGTCTTCATGGCCCTGTCCAACCTCCTGAATGGTTCGCTTTGATCACAGTGATGTGTTTTTGTCAATAGTATGGGTACACCGCATAAATTATAAAGTTATACACACAAAGTCAGCAGGTAAAATGACACAGTCAATTTCTGTTTCGGACGCAGATCGAGCACATTATTGCTGTTAAGGAGCTCCGTCTTTGGTCTGCAGCTAATAATATGCAGAGTATGAGCTCTCAATGCTGCAATTATATTTGAGCCAATCGCTTTGCAGAGGAGTGCTCTTGAGTCGCAAGAAATGTAAAAAAAAATATGAAAATATTTTAGTCTGTACAATATCTATCTATCTAGTGGAAAAATGATCATCTGAATAAATAGAAGAAGCTGTTTTCAAATTATGAATTCATTTACTAAGGAAAATTTGCAGATCAACCAAACTGGCAGTGGCGCCCCCCAAAGGGGGAGGAGAAGAGGGTGAAAGAGGGCAGTGGGCACCCCAGTCCCTTTAAAAAATTCTGTTCAGGTCTTCTAGCTGCATCCTCTATAATCAAGTCACAAGTGTAAAACCCAATAAATACAGGGAAAAAAAGGAGTGGCCTCAATAAAGAATAATTTATATGTATACATATTAGGGCTGCAACTAATAATTATTTTAGTAAGCCACTATTCCACCAATTGTTCTGATGATTAATCAATTAATCACATAAAAAAACAGCACATTCTACAGATTTGTCATTTAACCAATTAATACTTTTTTATACAATTTTAGAAATGATGCAAATAAACAAACAATATTTTTTTTTTTTTGTCTGAGAAAATAAACAATTTATTTCATACAATGCCTTCCTTTAGTGAATTTGAACTGAGTGAAAAAAATTCCACTTGAGGAGTTTTGGGTATATTTAAAGACAAAGGTTGTTTTTTTTGTTGTTTTTTTTTTACCTTAAATGCAAAATTTATATATATTTGTAGTTTTGACTTTGAGTATGTTTTTTTTTTTTTTTGTCCAGCAAACGGTCTTATTTTGTGTCTGTATACTCTAGATAACAATTAATCAATTACTGCACTAGTAATTAAAAATTAATTCATCACGATTAATTCGATTAATTGTTTTAGAGCATTAAGAGGAGGAATTTATGGTGTGTTTTCGATCATTCTGTTGTAAAGAAAGAAACTACAAGTCATCCAAGTCCTTAAGCAGCAAAACAGTGTCAGACCGTCACAGTATCCAGCACCATGGTTGTATGTGAACAACAAACACAAGGCATGCTTGGTTTACATGACACTGTAGGAGGAAGAAGTGCTCATGATTAAACAGTGCTGATGGTTTTCCTGTTGACAGAAATGCAGATATCTGCTGCAGCATGCCCTTTTAGTATTGTGTTTTGCGATGCACTGCAGTGGTTTGGTGTTTGAAATGATCATTAGAGCTGATGAGGCAGGGTTTCGCACCATGACAGCATGACAGCAGAGAGCTTTTTAATTTGTCGGATCAGATTGTGACACGTTCCATCACATGGCGCACGGAAATCTTTTTATTTGCGTGGAAGACTGGAGGAAAGAAGGTCAATTAGCATCAGCCATTAGACAACCCAGTGACAAGCAATATATTACTCTGTGGGACAGTCAAACTAATGAGAGACACAGCAGAAATACTCATTCAGGTTGTACAGAATCCTACAATCCTCCTGCTACATTAATCATTTGTACAGCACTTGGCATATGAATTCCTTATAGTCACAGGTTCTGAAGCTTTACTCTTCACATTAAATGCCTGTCTCCCATTGAGTTTTTTTTTTTAGCTGTAAAGGTCAGTTTTACCCAAGGGAATGTCTGTCATGTCAAATATTATCCAACAGAACCATATGTATCAATGATACATCAAATGCTCACATTTTAAAGGTATTCATCCCCCTACATATTTAAAAATAAGCTTTTTCTGACATTATTTCCAAAAGCTACTGTATTGTTCTGCAAAATCACAAAAACATCAACCAGTTGGATCTTTGCCAAAAGCATCATGACCGAAAGAACCTCATTTTATTGGCTGAGACAATCTCAAAGTGGGTTTCTTTTTTCTTTGCCAGCCAGGCTTTATTTGGCTGGATGTCAGGTTTAACACGTCTCTCTCGATATTGATCTGAAGTACCTAAAGGTATGTGACATCATTATGAAGCTTGACCTTATCATCTGCTGCCCTGCAGCCTGTAGACTGGGCTTGAATCTAATGCGTATCCCCCTAAGGTTGGCACCTGGTGCGTAATAGGGAAATTTGGGGCGCTTTTATTTGTTTTTCTGGCCTTAGTGCCTGAGGTCGAATTCTCTTCTACACCAGATTAGTTGGTTCTACTGAACACTATTAACAGTTGAAATGAAATCAGTCATTATAATACAAACACATTTGGGCACAGAGCTTATGTCGTAACAATATAATAGTATGAATTTACCAAAATGGTCGCCTGTGTCTGATGTATAATGGGTATGTGAGGTTGGAAATAAAGAATAAGAATTGGAAATTGTAATAGTCAACTAAAAATCTATTTTACATTACATAAAAATATCAAAATCTGCGGTGAACACCACGTATGCATCCACATAGATCAGAAAAGTTTTCAAGCCCGTGGCTAGAAACAGAGAAATAATGATTTGAGGATGACAAACCAAGAACATAAACCATTATAGAATATTGTTTGTTGGTTTTAAATGTTTTTCTTTTTTCATTTTTCATGATCATATACAACAGAGATATGGAGGGAGTAACATTGAAAGCAAATTAAAACTTAAAAACAAAGAAATATGTGGTAACAGTTTATTAAAGGAAGTCCTCTGGGTTTTTAATTAATTACTAAAAATATGCAAGGTTTTTGACTTTTTAAGAAAAATAAATGTATTTATTTATTGTTTACTTTGTGACTTTTGGGAGTGTTGCTTTATGCCTTATGCTTTGAAAGTTAAGAACACTTACAATCTTTTATTCCTGCAAAGAGAAATTGAACTCTTCCCTTCAAAGTACAAATATTTACTTACAAACGGGACTGGAATAACACCACTTGCACGGACTTTAATATATAACCTTCATATGCAATTGTTTGTTTTATGTACAACTAACTTTATAATCCATCCATCCATTGTCTATGTCCTTCAAAGACATGGTCTGGAGATGATGGCCATCTCCAGACCTGTGAGGAAGGTGGCCAGTTCATCACAGGACAACATAGGGATAAATAGGCCAACACACACACCAAAGGAAATTACAGAGACCAATTAAAGTAACAATCATTTTTCTGAATTGTGTGGGGAAGCTGGAGTACCCAGAGAGAATCCATGCATCCATGGGGAGAACATGCATACTCCATGCAGAAAGACCTCAATTTGGGATTCAAACCCACAATTTTCTTTCTGCAAGGCAACAGCATTATTACAACAGTATAATCATTTCAAAAATGATTCTCTTCATTGGATCAGATTTTCATGAACATCTTAAATAGAGCTTGAAAACTGAGAAACTGAGAAACATCTATGAGGTGTCCCACATACCGCAGAAAGTTGAAGAGATGGAAAAGCTGAAATGGATAAAATTTAAGCTTGATAAGGAAGATTCTGAAATGTTGGTGATAGAGGGGACAAGCTTTTACTGCCTTTATGGGAGTTTTTGCTGACAGTACTGAATGTGTCACGTTTCCATTACTGCTGGATTGTCTGAGCTGCAGCTCAGACAATCCAGAAATAATGCAGATTTTCTCTCCCATTGTAAACAAAACTTTAGATGTGTTTTGTTCTAGTTCAGTACTGGAAGTCTCTTACCTCCTGTTTCAATACATGTCAAGCAGATGAGCTGTATGAAAAATGAACTGTTCCACCTTAAATATTCGGTAAGAGACCAGCTCTGACCCAAACTGATTTTAGGTGAAACAAATGCTACGCATCCATTCCAACCCTTGGCTAAACCTGCTTTTCTCATTATCCCTGCAGCACTAATGACTTTACTATGTGCATGGGTAGCTGTGGCTCATTGTTAGGGGTGATCATCCTGCAGTGTGGATGAGTCAATGTGACTCACAGTGTAAAGGCTCTTGGAATGGTTGGCATGACAAGAAAAGTAATCACTGTACCCTTTCAGTATAGCATCTGGCTGTTCAGTTCTTCAGCTCTACCACTCATTTCCATGTTTATTTATGCATTGTTTGGGATTTTGGGCACATTAACCATGCTTTATTTTAGGTTGTTACAATTTACAGAGCACTCTGTCTTTAGAAAAGGTTCTCTGAATAGTTCAAAGGTAATGCACGGAATTAGGGAAATATGCACCCAAATGTATCCTCTTAATGTTTGGAAAGACTTCTAGAACTTATCTGAGTTTTAACTTCATTACCCTTTAGTGTTTAAATCTCCTTTAACAACATTAGCAAAACAAATCAAGTGATTAGTTTGGATTATGTGAAGTTATAATCAGTAATAGTTCCAATGACGTAGTAGAAAGGTGCCATTTCATAGCAAGCTTGTTGGAAATAACTCCTTGGATGGGTGTGTGGCTAAAAGCCAGTTAGACATGAAGTGCATATTTTAGAAGACTAACAAAATGTTCATATTATCGTCCAAAATTGCACAACATAACTGTAGGTCTCTATTCTCCAGCCAAGCAACAGTCCTGTTTTTATTTGAAGCTGTTCTGTTTGAGCCTTCCAGCTGTATCAACCTGCCATTTGGATTTAGTCTGAAGTGTTCATCAGCATAGACAATGGTTCTGTAAATGGTACCTGTAATGGTACCTGTAAATCACAAGATGTTCTTGTGATTTACAGGTCTTCCAGTTTTTGGGAAATTATTCAGAAAGATTCACAATCAGTCGTTTCACTAGCTTATTAACCTTCACCACATGAGATACTTCATTTTACTGCAGAAACACAAAATCTTACCAAGTATTTTTGGTCTATGGTCTCAACTGCAAACCTCTTATATAAGTTCAGTCCATTTACCATTTAGTACACTTAAAATAAGACAAAACTAGCTTAAAATGAACTTCCCAGGAAGATAGAGGAGCTTGTTTTAAGTAAATAATTCCTTAATATGGACAAAGATGTGTTAATTTTACTGGCAGATTATTTCATTTATAATGTGGGGAAAAATATTGTGTTATCAGTGAAATAATCTGCCAAAGGAACCATTATTTTTCATCAATATTAAATAATTATTTACTTAAAACAAGGCTCTACATTTTCCTGAAAAGTCACTTGTATGTTAGATTTATATTATTTCAAGCGTACTCAGATATTTACACTAAAAACTATAAAAATACTTGGTAAGATTTTGTGTCATTGCAGTGTTCCTTCAAGCTCCAAGTTGGGTGATATATTTCAACTACATGTATGAACTGAACAAATCTGGATAGTTTTGTTTACCAGAAATAAAATAGAATAGAAACATCCTTTATTGTTCCACAGAGGAGAAATTCAGATGTAACAGTGAATATGTACATCCACATAAATAATATCTGAAAGTGTTAAAAAATATATCTAAAATAAATAATTTTACAGAATCTCTATTTAAGAAAAAAACAACTAACTAACACTTTAAGGGATTACAGTGGTCTTCTTTTAGTTTTGTCATTATTAGTTTACAGTGGGCAAATTATACTCATAAATTAGTTTGCAAATGTCTATGGTTTGATTTCTTTGCAGGTGTGGACTGGATTGTTTGTTACAAATCTGTCAAGAATTTCAGACAACACCAATTAACCTAACAGTTATGTTTTTGGACCGTGGGAGAAATCTGGAGCACCTGGAGAGAAACCATTTTTGCACGGGGAGAAAATGCATATGCCTTGCAGAAAGACTCCAGGCCGAGATTCAAACCCAGATCCTTGTCGCTACAATGCATCAATGCTGCCAACTGCACCACTGTGCATCTCCTCTGCAGAATCCAAATGGTACAAACTCTGGTGTACAGAAGGGTCTCAATATTTAGTTGATGTCTCAACTAAAATATATATTTCTTAGATTCCCTGAGTACTGCTGATACTCATATTTAACAACAGAAAGAGATCAAATAGGAAACCATCAAACATTCTCTGCCAATCAACAGCTGCAGTTCAAGTGCAGCTGTTGAAACCTCTTATTATCTGAGCCGCGGAGCCACTTTCATTGTTTCTGAGCTGCACCACTATGTGTGACATTTAGTAAATCTAGAGGCTTTCTAGCTTTTGTAGTATGCATTTAAACAACATATTAAAGACAGAATGTTCCTTTTGGAGCCCTTCACATTTCCCAGGTAAAGCAGATGAATAAATAAAGCCCCACTGTTGGCTGAAACTCTCCTTTCTTTGCGTGATTTGCAGTTGCCTTGAGTCAGATCCTGATCTCTTTGTAGACCCTCATGCAACAAGCATTGACCTTCTGCTCCAGCATGTAAAGAGCTCTGTGAGATTCAGAAAGGAGAGAAGGGGGACGAAGAATAAAGGCAGCACCTCCACAAGCCGCCAGGAGACTTCATCCACTCCACACTCCTCTCCTTCAGTCTGGCTTCGTCTGAGCTCGGCTCGTGTCTTGGAGGTAGATACCTTGTTGGAGCCACAAAGGAGCGGCTCTGTAATAAAAACAGCTGTCTCTGGTGGTCTTGGTGTAATTGGGATTGTTAACGTGGAGCGGTCTCCTGAGGGAGGCTGAGCAGAGTATGTCTTTGTGTAAAGCACATAGACACCTCTGCACCAGCAGTCCTCAATTTGATGTAAGTACAAGAGAGAGAGGAGAAAGGAAGCAAACAAGTCACCTGAGTTATGTTGGGATGTGCTGTGTAAGCTCGTTCTGCTTTGCTCTTCATATTTTGATATTAAATTGTCTTAAATAACAAGAAATCATAATATCAAAAGTGGGGATGCACTCATTTCATTTCTGATACCGATACATATATCTGAGGTTTAGAATCAGCTTATACCGATCCGATACAGAAAAACAGTGCTGAGTTGACTTAAAATGTTTCTTTTTTAAAATACAAGCACAAATGTACAAAATTTCAAATTTATCTGGTAAATCTGCACCAGTACAGCACACTTAGATACACCAATAGCTTAATAAACTATTGGTGTATAGCTTATATGTAAAAACAACTTTAACTTGCTCTTTCAGTTCAAATAGGAGCACAACAGCCAATGTAAAATAAATAATAAAGAAACTGAAAATGACAAAAACAATAGGTGTTCTACCTTGGTCAAACATTTAAAAATAAACTGAAACAAGCCTTAATTCAAATGGTTCAGAAAGTACAATTAGGAATTGTAAATATGTTGTAAAATAAATATTAAAGCATGACATCACACAGAGCACAACGCATAGACTTAGACTAACTAGATCTGTCCTTATGGATTCCATTGTCACCAATACCATATCAAGATTTTTTCTTTAAATATCATTAATATCTGCTCTGCGACAGACTGGCACCAGCACCGCTCCCGACCCCATTAGGGACAAGGGTGTACAGAAAATGGATGGATGGACGGATATCATTAATATTTGTATGGCACAAAAAAGATACTAACATCGGATTGGTGCTTCTCTGGTCAAAATGCTACCATGTATATCATCAAAGTGTAATTTGTCTCATGAAATCTGTCCTGCTGCTATATATAGACATTGTCTTACATAATAAATAAAAGGGTACACTGGGACAGTCAGAACGCAGGGCCAATTGTAACACAAAGCTTTTATTGAAGTGTTAAAAGTGGAATGTTGAATACTTTCAATCAGTTTGAGATAATGTATAAGGAAAATATCCAACATTTTCAAGACAGGACCTTATAAAATTCTTAGAGGTTTATGGAAAAGAGCATTCAGCATGCAGACCAGTCTTAGATTATATTAGCTGTCTTATTGTCTAACAATCTTCTGTAAAATGCTAACGCAGCTTAGTGGGGTAACATTTAACATATATATATATATCAGAATATTGAATATCAATAAAAATGAAACGGTAAACAAATGAACAGAAGTAGAAATGTCTGAAAGATTAATATACATACAAATAAAAATTTATTATTGTGATGTGATCACATGTTCCTCATAAATAAAAAGAGGTGGATCAATAGTTATGTCTTGTTAGTAACCTTCTAAGTATTAACTGTGCATAATAAATGGTTAAAGAAGGTTAATTTAATATAGACCTTTAGTACATACGTAGTCTGTAGTAATATGTATTAAATTTACTATGTTCAGATCCGGTAATTTAGAGCTATAACTTACCATGATGGGGTAAGTTGAAACTATTTACTGTTGCCACTTTAATTGAAGCTGTGAAGAAACAGCAGTTTGCTGAAAGATACTGTGATTCGTAGTGACGCTGATGAAGATGTAAAAATATAAAACAGTGCACTAATTTATATTTTTCATTTATTTAGCTAAAACAAAAAAGTTCTATATGCTAAAAACTAAAATTATCCGTTTACAACCTTTATTTTGAAGTTCAAACAGAAGAAACTCTTTTTGCCCTGTTGTATTGATTGAGTCAGGTAATAAAAACATTAATGGGGTGACAGATAACAATTATATAAAACTTAGATCTTCTTTACTACAAATCATTCACCTGGCAGCTAGCTGTTGGCCGCTAATTCTGCTAAATTTGGCATTGGCTTCATACTAAAACTAAAGGGCTGTGTCACACTTTTTGATGGGCCTGGACTGTATTTATTCAGCTCACATCCTAAAATCTTAATTGAATACTTTTGTAATGAATAGAGATTGCTAAAAATAAATCAGCTTGAGATTTCTAAAACCTTTATTTCTATTTGTGAAACCATGAAAATGGAGCGCTTTCAATGTTTTTTGGTGTTTCGATCACTGGAGAATAAGTCAACCAGAATCATGGAAGAAAATGCATCCAAATACATGTATTTGAGGAAATCTGGAGGGACAGCAATTGTAAACCATGATAAGATATTTTGGTTTTGATTATCCTAGTTTTCTTCTCTTTTTTTTGAGCAACTAGTGGCCTCATCAATATTTTGTTTTGGTGTGCATAAAATATAGTTACAATTAGAATTACTTGGCTAATTGCTAAATATTGAAGGTAAGTGATTCAAAATAAAGAATAAAAGAAGAATATCACCACAAAATATGGACAAGTCAAACCTACACTAGAATGTTCTACACTGTGCATAAACTTTAAAATACTGTTTGGCATTTTAAACTTTTACTTTCTTTGTAGGAAAAGTTGCCAATAATAATATTCCAGCTCCTTCTTGTGGACCAAGTATATGTCATGTTTTGTGAAGTTTGAGCTGGACATAAACACAGACAGTAGTACATAAAAAGCATGACGAAATTTGAGATGAACAAACAAATGTTTGCAGTGAGACATAAAGAGAGCCAGTGAAGAACATGGCAGGATGTAACAGAATGAATCAAGAGTAAACGATGCAAACCAGAGAACTTAAATACAGAGATGTGACCA
Source organism: Girardinus metallicus (assembly GCA_903067095.1). Taxonomy (NCBI): domain Eukaryota; kingdom Metazoa; phylum Chordata; class Actinopteri; order Cyprinodontiformes; family Poeciliidae; genus Girardinus; species Girardinus metallicus. Next base: position 2,258 of record CAEGAE010081981.1, on the reverse strand, counting down.
CTGAAATGGGGATCAGAAGAGTCTAATTTGGGGAATGTTGAACAGCTGTGAATGAACGCAGGAGAACTGAGCGAAGGAGACAAATTAACACAGACAATACAGAGGGGGTCTGACACGGGCACAAAAGGATCTACAATTAAAAAAGGGTGAAGTCTTAAATTTAAACAGAGAATAAATGGAAATGCACAGAGAAAATAAGAATTTAATAAGAAACTAAACACTCAAATGAACTAGTATAGACAGATAATGGCAATGTTAAATAACTCAACACAGTAAGATCTTATAGAAAATAACAAACCATTTGGAAAGGAAAACACAAATACCCATGGATCATAATAGTTGCTCCCTAATTATAATCAATGCTAAGGTGCAAAATTGAGCAAACAGTACAAAACTACATTATATTTTACAAGAAACTTATCTATTTATCTCCATAATTTATGAAAGATACATCAATGCAAATTCAAATAAACTAACATGAAATGGCTTAAGTACATGGTGTAAGTAAGTAAGTAAGTGGTGTGTTTACAGATATGGTAATCTGTAGCTTTAATTATAAGTGCAAGTTGGTAAATTTACACCCGTTACAGGTGGAGATGCCAGGACCACAAAACTCCTGAAATGTTCTTATTGATTTTTATTTTGGTATCTCAAGATTGCCAGTCACCCCCTTCTGGCCATTCCATTTAAAACACTCTAGAATAACTCCTATTTGTGAAAAACGTTCTTCTGCAGAAATATACATGTTTCCTGAATCTTTCCTTTTCTTTTTTGTCACATTACAATTACAAACTTGTATGTATTTTATGAGGTTTTAGATGACAAACCAACACAAAATACTGCATAACTGCTTACACAAAAGGGACAAATGAGAAAATAATGTAATATCCTTTTCCAAATAAAAACCTGGAAAGTGTGGTGTGCATGTTTTTTTTTTATTTGAAGTTCCAAAATATATTCAAACTACAATCAGATGTGACTTAATTGGCTTAGATTCCACAGGGGTGTAATATAATCTTATTGTAGCTTAGTATAAATCCAATCTGAGAGGTCCACATCAGCTATAAGAATATGTTGACAAGACAAATATGAGCAGATCACTTCACAAATCTACCAAGAAAAAAACATTGTTGAAAGAAAGTCATATGATCTTCTGGTTAAACATGAACATTTAAGTTTTAACTGTATCCAATATGTAAATGTTTTTTTAGTGGGAACACACAAGGAATTTAGTCACAGTTAACTGGAAAATGGATGAAGGCAAAAGGCAAAGCAATGTTGAAAGAAAACATTTTAGAGGTTGCAAAAGACTTGAGACTGAAGAGAAGTTTCTGCTTCCACAGCACAGAAACCCTAAACATGAATCCAGAGCTAAGTTGAATGGTTCACACCAAACTGCGTTCATGTGTCTGAGCTATCTTGCAAAGATGAATTGGAAAACATCACAGGCAGAAAGAATACAAATGCACATCAAACTTTTCAGACATGAATTAGTAAAAAAAATATATTTAAAAAACTGTACAATTTTCATTCCATATAAAAAGTCAAAAATCAAATCCAAATAGAATTAACTGCAATGTCTGGTTGAGAATTAAGCAATTTGCAAAACACTGTGGGCCTAAAACAAAACTTGTTCAGTTATCCAACAGATTTCTGACTGCAGGTAAATAGTGTGGTGTAATTGTGTTAGTGTTTGCCATGACAGATCCTTCAGAGGTAATCCTGTTAAGCATTCAGACATGATGTCCTCCCTCAAACGTGAGAAAGCTGTTGGCAAAGGATGCAAAAGCCTTTAGGTTGGGAATAAAAACGCGCTAAGGAAAGTGTTGGAGAGCATGCTTCAAAGCCAATTGCTCTTGAGAAGCCAGGGCTTGATTTATTTGACTTAAGATATACTTTTTTGTGTGTTTCATTGTGAATGAAAATTTCATACACCGATTTAGAGGTGGTGAAATATAAATGATTCCTTTAAAGTTTCATCATAAATCAGTCTTGTCGGTATATGTGAGCAGACGCTGATCCCTCCTTGATGTCTCCGGAGCCCTGATCTCCGTGTCTCCCCCCCCACCCCCCCCCACCACCTCATCTCCTCCCCCCACTTCACCCCGATCTCTTAAGGTAGCTCCAGCAGCGCCTGTTTGTCCCGCTGGGGGGAACCGCGTCTTGCTGCTGGGGAGATCTCTGGCAACACCAACAATCCTGCTGTCACAGCTGTGGGAAAATCCAGCTCTGGGTGTAAATATATATATATATATATA
>CAEGAE010081966.1:0-25091 GCA_903067095.1 Girardinus metallicus | reverse complement strand
CAGTCATGTTTTTGGACTGTGGGAGGAAGCCGGAGAACCCGGAGAGAACCCACCATGCACAGGGAGAACATGCAAACAGAAAGACCCCGGGCCGGGAATCGAACCCAGAACCTTCTTGCTGCAAGGCAACAGCTCTACCAACTGCGCCACTGTGCAGCCTTAGGAGAGACATTTATGTGTTTATTTGTAATAGTTTTTGAAATTCATTGGGGTTAAGCATTAATGCACCACTTTTATTCTTACACAGGTGACATGCTTAGTTTTGTAAACTCTGGACAGGTGCTATATAGCTGTCACTTTAATAAGTTGCAACATTTATTGATCTAGCTGAATTGTTCACTTATTTAACACTTCTTGCTTATAAATGTTAGTGCCATCTTTAGAAAAGTTTCTAGAACAGAAAAAAAATTGTTGAAATATAGTTTTGCAGCTAAGGCAGACTGAACAAGTCCTTTATCATTAGAAACCTTCCTTTGGAGACAGAAATAGATTTAAATATGTTGGCATTTAGAGAAGACCTAGCTGACTCCCTACTGAGAGAGAGAAAATGTTAATGCTGATGTGTAAGCGAATGAGCATATTGAGGGAAAATAAAGTATATCTGAAACTTTATTTTTGCAGTAAAGTAGTCTTATATTGTTCTTTTTGCCTTTTTGGTAAAATATGTGACCCATTGTGTATTCCACAGGAAGCACTGTAATCTTCAAATGGTATTTTTTTGGATCAGAACTAGATAAATGTGCCCTGCGGGACTTTTTATTACAATTTCATCAAAGTTCAGAGCGTTTGACATAACTATTTCAGCAAAAGCTAAAAATCTAAAAAAGAAAAATAACTACAAAAAAATTGAGGTATTCTTGGGCAGGAAAAGCAAATTTGGCACAAGAAGTAAAGCAAATTTGTGTCTGGTGTGTTTTTTCTGTGTATAACAATTTATTTTGGCAATAGATCTTCCAGCTTAGGAAAGCCTGTGTATCTGCTTTTAAATATTGCAGCATTAGTAATAAACATCAATTGGAGGGTTGAGCAGCAAACATTACTATGTGCGCTGCTCCCATGAAAAGTGGCTGAGGCTTCTTAAGGGCTTTTGTAACTGAGTTTTGTTGGCGAGTCAGACAAACTGCCTTTTTTTAGCCGAATCAAGAATGATTTCCTGTCTCTTCAAAATGAGCGTCTGAAACCTAAATGCACTTTGACAAGAGATGCCATCATGAGAAATCCTCACACCTCAACTTAACAGTATGATAAAGTTAAACTCCCTAAATCCTGGTGCTTTGGGTTTATTCCAATCTGAGAGTTTATCGTGCTGCAGAGCTATGCATGGGCATTTATCGTATTGTTGATCATTTATACAAATTCCAGTTAATTATGTCAGGATTGTTAGTTTTACTATTTTATCTACTGTTTGTACAATGAAAACATTAGTAAATATCAATACATTTGAAAATATGATTTAATGCAGCTATGATTTGCAGTTTAAGGACATGAATCACACTTTATGTGACTGGTATCCTAAAGTTACACATGGGAATGTTATCCAACAGCAGTGTTTGTGTATCTGGGCCTATAACTGCTGTGTCACAGTCGCAGCCATACAGTTACCTAAAAAAGAAGTAATCAATAGTTATTATTGCCACTTTTATTGTTATCACAATTGTACCACAAAATATTGTGATACAATAAAATTTATTATCTCTTCTCTTCCTCTTCCTCTTTCTGAAATAATACGGTTGTATTAAAATATTAAATTAATATCACATAGCTAATTATAAAGACTATGGGAAAAAGTTCATCTATCTGCAGCTGTTGTTTTGAGAAACATTATCAAAAAAGTAAAATAAAAATTATAGTTTATTAAATACGTAAGTGTGTTGTACAATATATTTCGGATGTATTGTGCTAACCATGTACTTACACAATGACCTTACATGCAAAGAAACTCAAATATATTAACTATTGGGGACTTTAATTAATTACTGTTAAATCTTGTCATTTCTTCAGGAAAAAAGTCCTTCTTTCTCAGCTCTAAGAATAACTAAATGTTTAAGTACCTGCCAAAAAAAGGACAGCAGGGTTTTTTATTGGACTAAATGCTCTAAAATGCTCTGCTAACACATTCATATTATGTGTTAGAATGAATTAACTGGGTGCCAACAGCAGCACTGACACTCCCTCTGTGTGTTTAGTCATGCAAAGTCCATTTTGACTCAGACCTTAATGAGACATGAGCGGCTGCAGTTGGCAGAGCTGACCTTAAAGCTACCAGTCAAGGAGTGCTAGCTTTTTATTTTTCTTTGTTTTGTTTTTGTTCAAGAAGTTAGGCAGACAACTTGACTGAGCTTGAATCAAAGGGAATGATTCATGCTGCTGAAATTTAAAAATGAAGGATAAAAGCATTGAGGCTGATGAGGAAGACTGATGCAAACAGATTTGAGTGCATATTAATTAGGATGACTAAATTGCGCTCAGGAGGAAATACCGTAAGAGGAGGAACCTTTCAGGATCTGAATGTAGGAATCGAGCATCTGCTGCCATCTGAATACATGTGACATTAGGAGATGGGGTGAGAATTATGTACTAAACAAACATGCACAAATAGGAGCGCGTTTGCGTAGCAAGGCGGTCTGTGTCTCTCTCCATCCATCCATCCTTCCATCCATCCATCCCAGCGCACAGGCTAAACTGAGCTTTTTTGCCTCCACGAGCCAAAACAGCTTTCTCCCACTCTGCACAAATTAGCAGCAGCCCACGCTCCACTCGCACATAACTGTCAGAGCACAGACGCTGCAGGAAGCGAGGAGGAGGGAGGGGAAGGTGAGAGAAGCAGTGATGGGAGAAGGAGGGAGAGGAGGAGGAGGAGTGGAGAATGGTAAAAACAGCGGAGGAGAGTGGGAGAAGGAGCAGAAGTGACAGTTACTGAAGACCACAAGTGGTTTTTGTTGCTTGCAGAAGGGCTTCGTTATGGATCCTTGACAGTTGTTGTTTTTTTTTTTGTTTTTTTTTTGTGAGGCTTTGAGCACATAGGCATATTTTGTCTGCAAAGTGTTGATATGAAAGGACGGAGAGTGATTTAAGGTGGAGGCACACCACTTGGCCAACTCCTAAGCTTTATGTTATATTTCTACTTGTCAATAATCTATGAGCACTTAAAAACCTACGAGTGGGTTAGACGGAGAGAGCAGGAGTGGGTGTAAATGTGATGAATGGAGATGGGTGGGGGGTGGGTGGAGATGCTAAAAGGAACAGAACTGCAATTTTAGGAGGAGAGGGTCTGAAAAAGCAGGGAAAACGGAGGAATGGCACATTATGCAAATATCATCAGCCTCATTACCATTTCAAAACTCTGGGAAAGGAAATCACAAAAGTGGGGAGAAACATTTCTTTTGACGAAACCAAACTCTTTCACAAGCGGCGTCTCCATTTCTAAACACGCTCTGATCGCTTCTGAGTCACATTACACAGGATTTAGACTCAAAACCTGATTGTTGAATCCTTTCGGAATTCATTCCTCATATTGAAACATCAAATGTGACACATGGAGAGCAGAGCGAGGAAGTGCAGAGGAAGAAGGGACAGCAGGAGTATTGAAATGACAGAGACGGACAGCGAGGTGTGTTCCAGAGGACAACTGCTCTGGAGGTCACTGCGACCAGACTCTTGTCTTCCGGCCAGACCCCTTTGCCTCCCCCTCTTCATGCTGAAACATGTTGGACTCCTCATGTAGCTGAATGCTGGACCTTAATCCAGAATTAGTTAACCCTACATCCTCCTTTTAAGCCTTTTTATCCAATATTAGAAATACATTAAAATATGCAAATAAATAATAATTAAATTCCTCTTTTTAATAAGAAAAAAAACTAAAATTATTGCCAAAAATGCAGTTGCAAAGCATTCCTTTGGTAATATGTAGCAAAGGATTCATCTATAGCTAAAAAACACACCTACATGTGAAAAGTTCAGCCCATTCTGCTCGACGTAATGTCAATACAGAAAAAGGTGCTAAATAGCATTTGAATCAGACGAAGTTAAAATTGGGCCAGTTAAGGAGTTCTGGGTAGAAAATACTTACAGACCGATGTTTATTTATCATGAATGCAAAATGTACATATTTTTGTACAGTTTTGCTTTAATCACAGTGTTGTTCTGTCAGCAAATTGCCTTTTTGAGTCTCTATACTCCAGTTAGCAATTAATTGTTTACCAAATTAGTTGACAGTTATTTCAATAATCGATTCACCATGATTAACTTGATTAATCGTTTCAGCCCTACTGTGTTTTCTTATGCTACGTCCTCTCTTCTGTCATCTCCTATTTTCTTGCTTTACCGTTTTACTCCGGTTCATACTCAGACGATCACAGATCAAGGAGAGCATTCCAGAAGAAATGTGTTTTCAGAGTGAGGTATGGAGCCTCTAAAGCATTAAGCATTAATCATTCATGTTAGAGATATATTATTTACCAATATGACCACATTGCTAATTGCCTATATTGAATTTTGAGCTCTGGATTACAGCAATGACACTGGCAATCCTGAACTCAAACTCGCTCCTTTTCCCTAATGGAAGACCACCTGTTTTGTACACATGCTCATCAGGGAGCCTTCATGGCTTCCAGATGGGCTACATGAGCCCAGGACCAAACCCCCCACCCACTGTTACTCCCTGACCTGGCATGGGCAACTCCACTTACTGCCAGTTTGGTATCGACAAGAGTTGTTGAGCAGCTGCCACTTTTCCGTCGAGCCACATTTACACATACAAACTTGCTGGGGAAAACAATACAAAGTACACTCTTTCTGAAACAGCAAGGTTCAAGAGGGAATGAAGAAACCAGATGCTGCTATTTAGATGTAATTTATTAATTACTTCTATAAAAGCTGAGTTTCATAAATTGCCTGGTCTGGAGTATGGGTGTATGTTAATACAATGCCAAGAGAGAAAGAGAACAGAAATCACCTCAGAGAAGCAATTTTTGCTGATCAACCTGGGACGGGTTTTCATACCTTTTCCAAATAAATTGGGGCTTATTCACACCAACCCTGTTTGGTCTCCTTTAATTGAACTAGGATTTGATTGTCTAGAAAAACTGGTTTGTTTGGGGAGTTGTGAATGCGTAATCAAACTCTGATTCTGACCAAAATGTCAATCTTTGATCTGCCTACCAAATTAGGTCTCGGTTCAGGTGAAGTGAACTCTGGTGCGTTACGAATGCATATGTGAACGCCAAGCGGATGGAAAACTGCTCGAAAAGCAGAAAGCAGATTTCATTTTATGGCAATACAAATAAAGGAACTAGTATAGCTTGGTTGGAGTAGTGTCCTTTGCCTGATTAGCTTAAGAGAATGATGATGCAATTTATCAAATATTCATTAGCAAAATTGTATTAAACTGTGTAAGAGTAATTGTATTAGACTTAATACAAGCCTAATACTTGTATTAAGTATTAAGTATTAGACTTAATACAGAAAGTCCTTGACTTGCACCTTATGCAGAGTTATGAAACCATAACTCTGCTGCAGGTTTCACCACAAACTTGTAGCAGAGTTTGTGGTGAAGGTAAATTAGATTCCAACAGATAACAAGCGGAGCACTTTCTAATTACATTTCAGGACATAACCATAGACTGCGGTTGTCATGTTGAGTCGTTTAAAAAGGGACACCACTCTCACATTCAGATCTTAGAAAGTGAGGCAGTCTCTCTGGAGTCAGACGCTTTTTGTGTTCCAGTAGAGCAGACAGTGTTTTAACCTACTTTGTCTGCCTGGGGTCCATTATCCCGACAGATACAGCAGGTTCTGAGACCAAGTTTGTCTGGATCTGGTGGATGGGGGAAGATTTTACCATGTTACCAGGTTATAAATATTGCATGGGGCCTGGTGTGTTTTGCTGTTTTGGCTGCCAGGATCAGCTTTCACAAACGTATTGGGAGTCAGCAGAGTGGGCTATTGTTAGTCTGTGTGCTTGAACAGAGAGTCTCTTATCTGGGTTTTTGTTAGACAAACAGGTTTAACAAAGAAAGAAGTTCACAGTTTTTCAACGCATCTCACAGAAAGTGCTTGATGGAGTTTTTTTTTTTTTTTTTACTGTTTTTAAATAGCATTTTAACTGGATATGGTTTAAATGTTGATTTTATTTCAAAACTTTAATTCTAGCTAAATTTTAATACTAAATTTTACCGAAGTATGTTACATTACATAAATATAAAAGACAACATAGTTCAGAATGGTGCAAATAGTAATTCACTGTGAACTTTTAAAGTCTGTATTTTACCGTTTTATGTCTCATTGTGGGCATTATTTAATAGCAGTTTTATACCATATTTGAAAATAAGAGGTATTTTTATATGAGCATTATCTCTATGTTTACTGTATAAAAACTGCACCAACTTCAAACCCGGTCTGTGATTATAAAGTGCCTAAAGCGCTTTATAATCATGCCTTTGTGACTACATGACATAAATTTAAGAATAATCATTCTTTTTTTCAGCACTATTTCTGTAGTGTTAAAAAATTAAGGAAGAAATAGAGTCTTTAACTCTGTTGAATCCTGGATTTTCTAAACAGTTTCCCGTCCTGGTTTGCCACGGGTCTGCGATTCTGTTTAATACCTTTCAATTTCAGTAAAGTTGGTCACTTAGGGTTGGACAATGATGCTGTAGGAACACTGTTTACTCTGGAGAAAGAAGGTTCTGGGTTCGAATCCTGTGACTGTTTATTGGTCTTTATTATTTACTCGTTGCTGTGTGCAAATGACGTTGACCTGTGGGTCTTTGTGTTGCCCTGTAGCAGGTTGGTGATCTGTTCAGGGTGTACCCCGCCTCTCACCTAATGACCCCTGGAGAGACGCACCGGCCCCCACACCTCTGCACAGATGATGGATGAATGGTCAATTAGCACGCTAAATTCAATTTCCACCAAAAGATTCAAACAAATTGTACTTTAGAAACATTCCAGCTCATTTTTTAAATGGTTGTGGTATTAATCCTATCAGAGCATGAAATACCACTCATGCTTTGCCTTCCTCTTAAGCTAAATTGCTTATGCAGAGGTGAACTTTGTAAAGGCTTTTAAAAGCCTTACCATGACCAAATGTGTCCACAAGAATCTTCTATCTATTATAGATGACTCCTTATAAGTTCAGACCCATTGCCGTTTGCTCGAAAAGGCCCTGACACCATCTGAACCAGAGGCTAGCCTTCCCTAATCCGGGAAGGGGGAGTTCACTACACACACACTGATAGCCTAATGGTTATAACATAGCGTTCAGTGTGTTTCACCACAGTCTCTTTTAAAGAAAGAAATAGACAGCAGTTTGCCAACTTATATTGCCTCTAAGAGTCTTCTAAGTCAAGTGCATAAGTTCAGACGGAACGAAGGAGGGAGTTAGATGTTTATGCATCCATCTTGTCATGGTTTGTGTCTTATCAGAGTGGCTTATTACTTCAAAGGAGACCTAGACAAGTATAAACATTCCTCACAGAATAAACTTCTGCATGAATGATGTTCAGATTTTGTCTCGTATGCTCTTATTCGGAGCGTGATCTTTTCTTAGTGTTCATCTGCCTCACACAGATGCTGTGAAAAAGTATTTAGCTATCCAGATCAGTCTGGCCCTATGTAAAAATATAATTTCTCCCTAAAAATGAGCAAGTTTGCCACTATTGGTGGCAACAATGTGTGGTAACTAGTAATGAGTCTACATTCTTGCACCTCTCCAAAACGTTAGTTCAGGTCATTATTTCAGAGATTGACTTGCTGATGTAGATCATCGTCCTGCTGCATTTTAGATGTTCTTAATTTTTTGGTTACTTCTTGAATGAGTCATTGATTCTGTGTTGGATTCATTTTGGTAACCGACCACTTTTCAGAAGAACTTTGGTTCATTTGGGTCCCAAAACCTTGCAAATAACTGCATAAGACTTTCCAAACTGAAAGATTGATATTGATATTTTTTTCTCATCTGCTCTTTTAATTTATTTGGATAGACATACGATGGGTTGCCTTGGAGGTTATTTAGCTTACTTTTTGATGTAAGAAAGGTTTCATGTTTGTGATTTCTTGAATATACTTGTCTGGAAGAAATTAGGCTTGGGTTAAATTGAACAGATGGGTCTAAAAATATGTATTATGAGCATTTATTCATAATTTAATAAAGGGGATAGGTAGACTTTCACCAAGGTTGAGGTTGGCTTGGATGATTTAAAGCAGGGAGATCCAAGGTGTAACCCGCCTCCCTCTGCAGCCCTGCTCAGTTTAAGTGGTTATAGACAATAGACAGATCTGAAAAATTTCTGTGAAAAAAGCAAAGAGCAGAAATCTGTAATGGGGGAAATGCTTTTCCACAGCAAACTCTGACTGGTTTCCTATGGAATCGGAGGGTTATGGGCTGATGAGCTGATCTGATTCTGTGACCTCTTAGATTTTAAGAGCGCAGGCAGCACTGTGGTGTGCTGACATCTCTTATAAGTTCAGTTTCACATCACTCACAGTTAATGGCTCTGCGTCTGCTGCAAGCTGCGCTGCAGTCGGGAAAGGCATTACCATTGAGATGGAAGGAGAGGATGTAAAATATGAATGAAAGGAACTCCCCGCTGCAGGCAACGACTCAAGTATTCTCATCTTGTCATGTTGTCTGGGTGTTTGGAAAGCCTTGATATTTCAAGGTGCTCTTCAGGACTCTTTGAGAGTTGTTGGTTTTATTGAATATCAAGAACAAAGCTGGATGCTACAGTGAGACTGGAGCATCTTCAAGCAAAATTCAGTTTGATTCTATTTATTTATTTATTTTTTATATTTGGTGCCTTTTAAATTGCATCTGAATAGCACAGGTCAAATTCTTACACCACAACATCTGAACTCGTAAGGGATTTGTAGAGTAGATGCTGTCCGTATGAAGTGCTCTGGCTTTATAAATATGAAGTATTAAAATTTTTAAAATACAAAGCCGCCTTTTAGTTCTTTTTAGTCAGGCTTATGAGTAAACTGTGGTTCTCTGTCACGCAAATAACAGTAAATTAACCTTTTTAAAAATTAGCCTTGAAATAATGCATTTGTTAAAATTAAAGGGTAGTGTCTTGGAGATTGCTTTACCCTCCCGCGATCTTCGGAGACGGTGTCATTTAGACCCCACCAGCTTTTTACCCAGTTCACTTTTACAAGGGTTTTTTTTGTGTGTGGTTTTGGGAACTGACAGTCTGATGGGACAACCCCCACTGCTTCCCCCCCTGTTTTGGAAATGTGTTTATTTTTAGAAAAGATTATTTTAAGTTGAAGAATCATATTTAGCTTCTGCACTCTGACAAAACCAAAATACCAAAGGGCTTGTATGCAGTATGTGTGCGTGTTTAGTTTTGTGTGGGAAAGGGGGAGTAGTGAGTGTCTGTATTATAAATAACCCAAATCAATAATAAACGACACTGATATTTAGAGTTGGGTCTGGGGTCCTCTGAGGAGATGGATGAAAAAAGCAGCTCTCCTCCTTACCCTCCTCCCCAGGCGCAGTGAGGCAGAAGACAAGAGCATAGGAAGCTGAAAACATTAGAGGTGCCGACTTCTCCCCCCACAAGCCTCGACAGACTTGTGGTTATGAAGTGCACGCTCGCCTCGTGGGTGTGTGCGGGAATGTATGTATATTACGAGTCGGGCGCTGTGCATTACTTATTCATCAGCTATGTCTGCCTTCTTGCCACAATGTGTATTTCAGCATGCCTTGCAATCATTATGCCACATGCATTATTTAAGGCACACGTGTGCGCGCTGACTCCAATGCAGATTACTACACGAACTATTTATCCCGCATAAATACTCTCTGAGAACGCTGAGAATTACTGCAAAAAGCCTCTGTCACACACCTATTACCTTTTCTGTAAAGTCTTTGTGGCCAAAACACCAACATTCATTCAACTTTTTTCTTCTGCTCCTTTCTTCAAAAGCTGGAAGACTTTTCTTTGCAGACTGCTTGTTTTTTTCTGGTGTAGTTGACATGCTTGTGCCTGTACCATCTAGAAGTTACCAAGATGTGGAAAGCAGCGATAGAGCCGAGTGAGTTTCATAATGTTTTCTGTTCTGCTTTGGTTTAGGAGCCAAACAAAGCAAAGCAGCTCTACACTGTCGAACTTCTTCAAACAGAATAAAATTATCAACATTTTACAAACTGCTTGAAGAAACTTGCATTTAATTGAGGATTATTCAGTTTGGATTTGATCAATCTAAGTGGATGGATGCATTACTTAATGAGAATTCTGTTGGCTCACAACAAATAATAAAACCCAGTTTGTTGATGTTTATGATTTTAGTTTTTGACTCATTTGTTTATTTTCTTATAGTCAAGTATTTGGGGAAAAATAAATTAAGTTCAGCAAAGGAAGGAATTTTAAACTTTTAGGAAGTCTGAAATTCTGCATGTAGATTTACATCTCACTATAAGTCAGATACATTTTTATGTATCGAATGTGTGCTCTATGTCATGACTTCTGTTGACGTTAGAAGGCTGACCTTTTCTGTAATCCTGTTTGCCCCCATCCTTACAAATGCAGTAGCAACTGCAATTAAACTTTTGGTGGCAGGACCAATCGGCTTTCATTAGGCCACATAGATTTTTGAGCCCGAATGGGTGTTTTCACACTGGATGGTCCGATAGACTCGCTTCGATTGGGGACCAAAATTGTAACATTTGATTCACATCTCTGCTTATTGTTGAATCAGGAATACTGACCTTTTCTGAGTGAAATGAGTCCCTCAGCGCTGATATGTCATTCTGGGGTATTTTGGGGCCTCATGGATGAGCCGTTGATGTTTTTCGGGGGGTGGCCCCTCCTGGAAATGTTTACCATGGCTCCCTTTTTGCTCAACCTGTTTAATTATTTTAAAATGAAGATTTGTGTATGTTTTTTTTTTTTTTTTTTTTTGATTACTTAGTTTGAATAACTTTTTTCTCCCTAATAAAAGAGTTTCGTTAGCGAAGTAGAAATACACCAGTGCACAGTGAGCTAAGAGACCTGAACACTTATTGGTCAGTTAAGTAAATGCTACTCCAATGACAGTCCTGAACAGGTTCTGACCTTTTTTCAGAGGAAGTGATATTTCTTTGCGTGACAGGTTCCTGCCATACCTCCATGGGTCTTTGACTGTGTAACTTGCACATCACCCTATGTGCATGCATTGATTTTTGTTATTTTTTCTGTGCAAAGTTCACTTGGTTTACTTCTGCTCTGCTTCACTGCCCTTCCTGGGGGTGATTCTCCCTGATCTAAAAATGAAAGATGTGTTTGCCTGTGTGTGTTTGTGTGTGCCATTGTGGTTTGGTATCACCAGCATTAGCTGTTGCCGGTGTCATGGCTGCATGGAGCTCAGCTAAGCCTTTGACGTCAATGCCGTACAACAAGCTGATAACACAGACCTTTATCGCAGCCAGGTGTGTGGGTGTGTTGTCAGATCAAACAAAACTAGGCTTCCTGGATTCTGTGCTATACTTCAGAAATAGCTACCGCAAACATACACATTATCAGACCACCCAACATGCATATTCCCACTGAAATGCACACACACACAGACAAAAAAAAATTGCTGTTGCGACCTCACTACTTGCTGCTTTATCATCATATCCATAGGTTGCTTTTCAGAACATTAGTTGACTTCGAGCAGTTGCTTGTTGAAAACTCCTGAATCATTGGTTCCGCCTCATTGAAGCTGCAGTCAAATCTTTCTGCAGCGTCAGAATATGGCCAAAATTATCCGTCTTGTTCTTTCCACTTGTTGATTTCTTTCACTGCTCACTTCAACCTTGGCTGCACGATTAAGGCTCCGTTATTGCTTGAGATTTATGTTAATATATTAAACAATCACCATGCTAAATCCTTTGTGCTAAAAGTGATTTTGCCCAGCCATTGTCATATTCAGGTAGTTCTATTTACATCCTTCGAGAAACTCGCAAAAGTAAATGAAGCAACATAGAAGATATGTCAATTTTTGAAAGAGGGGAAAAAAAGAATTTGTTGTTTTTTGGGTTTTTTGGCACTAGTGGCCTTTATTTGCAGTAGATTAGACAGGAAATGGGTAGAGAGAGAAGGGTGATGACACGCAGCAAAGGTCTCTGGGTCGGAAATTGAACTCCGGACGACTGACAGCGCTGAGGAATAAGAGCCTCCATATATGTGCAGGTTGCTCTGCCTCTGTAGCACACAGCATCCTATTTGTTGCCTTTTAATAACAGATGTCATTTGTAATTTAAGCTTATACTATTCCCTCCTGATTTTATGACTTACTTTAATATGTTTTATTATTACAAATTAAGTTTTTTCCAATTTCATTCCTTTGGACTGATTTCATTATTAATACTTTCCCCCCCTATTTTTTATATGCAAATTATTTGTATAATTTCTGTAATTAAAATAAATCTTTACCTGCTTCACAGCAATTAGTCCCATTTAGTAATTGTTGATTGCCTTTTTGCCCTTTTTTTCTGTAATTGTAATGATTTATACTTTGTGACGAGCTTCTGGTCTTTAAAGTTGGAAGGTCTCTTTGCCATCACTCAAATTTTTAGCTCCCTCTGAAAATGCTTTGCCAGATTAATCACTCAAAAATTGTAACATTACTTCCAGTTATGCCTGCATAATATGAATAAATCTTTTGATGGTGACAATATGAAAAAATTTCGCGATACCGCTGTAAGTTGCAAAATGTAGAATTTTGATCAATGTCATTTTGTCCGGAGTGAGCATCGGCCGCCATGAGACTTATTTCTCAGTCACAATAAATTACAATTGGTTTTGTTTTGTATTTATTTTTAGATTATTTATGAACATGTTTTCCAGGCATGGCAGACTCTCCAGCCTAACTGGGTGCTCATGTTTCCGATTATCTTCTTTAGTACTTCGGTACTGAAAAGCTCCTGAATTCAGTTGTTTTATTTTGTTTGTGTTGTTTTACAGTCGCATCTTGTAAAGTGGAGGAGAAAAGCTGCCTTCACACCTCTTTTCTTCACCGTGAGAATGAAAATAACCATAATCAGCTGCCACTCCTTTTTTATTGGAAAACATTTGCATAAACTTTCACTGTTGCCCAATGTTCCGCTGTGCAGTTCTCTGTCAGCGCTGCCCGCAGGAACATGTGCATTTCACATGTGTCCTCTCACTTTCGCATGACAGAAAGCCATCAGAAAGCAACCACTTGTCAGAATGATGAACGGCCAAGTTCTGTGAATTTTGCCACTCACAGAGTAAACAGCCATTCACGCTGCAGGCAGGCTGTTATTCCTAATTACTTGTTTCCCAGTTCAGATGGAAATGAAGGAGCATTAAAATATCAATCATAAAAAAAAAATTAAGTGCAGTTATAAAAAAGTACATGAGAATAATTAATAAAAATAAAAATATTCAATCAAACTTTTGTTCAAATTTAAATATAATAAAATGGAACATCTCCATATAATAATTATCAATTATTTTCCAAATACAAACTGGATTAATTCCTCTGGCGAGTTAGAAATGACTGATTTTGGCTGATGTACATTGAAATATTATTAATTGTCATACGTTTATATTTGCATGTTCATAATATCTCTGGCATCTCCAGCTTCTTCCGTGTTTTAAGACGCTCACATCTTTTAGTCCTGTTCCTGTTGTGATTCATCCTCTGGGTTTTCTTTCTTTTCCTGTTTCCTAAGAATTGCTTCATTGAATTATTCAGAGTAACACTTCCCTCAGTTTGTATTAGAATAAAGTTACATAAAGTCTCACCCGCTATTTATCCGTAAAAGAATTAGCTGGAGCTCTGTTCGTGATGATTTTTATCTTCAGTGGCTGCAAAATGTTTCGCTTGCAAGCTGCATCTATTGTCGAGTCAAGTTCACAGCAGCTATCTGTGTGAAGAGTTCCTGTTGTGTAGGAGGTTTTTAAAACAGACAAAAACCAGGAAGGTGTGCGTGTGTGTGTGTGTGCAACAAGTAGAAGATTAAATGTGAGCAAGTGCAACTGCTCAGTCAAAACATGAAGAGGCCATGTACAAAAGCTCTGGGTTTGTTTGGCCAGAAGCTGACGCTGACTCTTTTTTTTTTTTTTTTTTTTTTTTTTCTTTTTCTTTTTGTCAGCCGGTGAATTAGGAGGTAGGGAGCTAGTGACGCTCGTAAAATCCTTAACATGCCTGAGACTGCCCTGTGATGTCACTGAGAGAGGGAGGGAGAGTGGGAGGAGACCAGACCAACGGAGAGAGAGTGAGCGAGGCGGCTGGAGAGCGGAGCAAAACAGGCTCAGTGAGAGGAGGCAGAGAGACGAGACGGACCCTGTCAGAAATTTCTTCCTGCTTCGCGTCATAAGTGGAGGGGAACGCTGCTTTCTGTATTTTTTTTTTCAGCTGATTAAAAAAAAAACTAACTAAAACACTTTTTAAAAAGCTCCTGCTCAGATCTTCAAACACACTCTCACACCAACGTGCAACAAGCGGACAGCACGGCACAACTGATGGGTGAGAGCTTTTTCCTGCAGTTTGACTTCTCTACAAGGAGTTCCTGCATTAAATGCTTTGCAAATGTCTTTTTTTTCCTCAGCAGCCTTTCATAGTTTATACTTTTATGCTGAAATGCGTTTATGTTTATAATGCAGGTGTGACTGTGTGTGTGTCCTGTTGAGTAGAGAGTTTGTGGATGTACGGCTTTGAGCGGTGACAGTGTTTATTGAATGGTACTGATGTATGGACACTCAGCAGCCTTCAGCTGAATGGAGCAGATGGCTGCGCCTGTCCCTCCATACAGTCTGCTGTGAACACATGAGGCTGTTTGTGTTTATTCCGCAGTGTGTTAAGATGCATATGAACGGTTCAAAAAGTTCATCCTGTCTCCTGCGTGCTTTAGATTGGAGAAAAGTCCACAGAAACAGAGATTATTTCGCACATTTTTCTTCAGTGTTCTCATTTTTTGTGCGTGTTTTTGTTTTGGCTGTGAAAATAGTGATTGTGGATGTCTACCCAGCTGCAAATATAACAGCATTAAACACCTTTTTGACTGTTTGATCCACTTGAGTCAGACCTTGGGAGTGCAGGCTCGCTTTCGTCATAAAAAAGTGAAAACAGATGAGGAGAAAACAAAGAGGCGGCAGCGCACATAACACTCACCGTCACTAAGTACCCGTCCCAGGGTTTTAGGTGCCTTCAGGAGCTTATGCAGCACATGCAGGCTGATTGTGGAGTTGAACTAGCACCCCACCATCATTGGTCAGCCGTCTTCCTCAGGCCCCTCCCTTACTTTGCTGTCCAACCAACCGCTGGCTACAATCCCACCAGTCACCATGGCGTTTGCCTCCATCCTCCCTGAGTACCTGGGGTTTGTTTTTTGAGTAGGGGGGTAAGGTGATGGGGGCTCGTTATATCAGCATTTTTTTTTTTTTTTAATTCTCAACCTGCAAGGGTTTTTGCACACATAGCTGTGACTAACTGTGCAGACTCAGTTTTCGAGGTGCGATGTGTAAACATGCAGGGATTTTTCTGTGAATGCAGGGAGACCCAGAGGGGCGAGGATCTCCCCCCTGGGAATCCTACGCTATAAATAACCCTGCCTGTGTGATCCATAGTCTTCTGCTGAGGGGAACGTGGAATGGGCTGAGTCAGAGCTGGACTGATGGATGAACAGACTAATGAGAAAGGCCCTGACATTACTCTTGATTGTTGTAGTTTTACTCTCACTGACTTCGGCTTCCTTTTGAAGCAGCTGCTTGTCTCTCACATCCTCCTTCATTTCTTTATTTCTCCTCCAGAGCTTAAATACTTTGCTAGCTGCTCACACACATGCTGACGCTGCTGTTTATGTTCTTTGAGGTGCATATAAAAAAATTTGAATATCATCAAAAATATTCAAGTCAATAAAGTGAAACTCGTACATAGTTTCATGACAGAGTCACACAGATCATCCGTTTATTCAAGTTAGTTTTGATTATTACAGACAATGAAAGCCCACAATTCAGTAATAATACATTTATTACAAAAATGTTATACTATAGTTTTTTAAGTTGCTTCATGCAAGCATATTTGTGGAAAGTTAAATGGATAGAAAAAGTATTGGGGACCAAAATTGCAAAATTTGTTATATTTTCAGCTGGTGTGGTTTGTTTCCACAACAGCTGAATAAACCAAACTAATTGAAAACACTGTTCCTCCTCCTCTCTTTTGGTGGCACTGCACTAAGAACGGCTGAAGGGAACTACACGAAAACCTCAAAAGAAGACATGAGCATAACTTCCTTCTTCACAAAATGTAGATGAAAATGGAGTAGAATCAAATTTTAGCGGTTGTAGGATTTCTCTTTGACAAAAGAGCATGAGGCATTTCCTTCTTGTTTTGGTTGCATTTACCCAGAATGCCATGTGCTGTTGTCTGGTTCCTGTTTTGAAGCTGACTCCAGTCCACATATGCATTCAAACTGCGCCAGAGTTCACTCCAACCAAACCGAGATGTAGGTTTGTGTGGACCAGAGTTCATTGTTTTGATCGGCATCAGAATTCGATTGCACATTCACACCTCTACAAGCAAACCGGACTTTATAGGAAAAGGAATTAGTTTAATTAAAGTGGACCAAACAGTGCAAATCCACCCTTAGGAACAGGATTTTAAAGCAAAAGCTATTTTGCTTTTGCTGGAGATTTTCTTTTGTAACCCCATAGAGACCCTACAGTGTGGTGAAGCTGAATCAGCCTTGGAGAACCACAGGATGATCACTTTAGTGCCAGTCTGCATTGGTGCAACAATTCATGTTAAAGGAACCTTAACTGAATTGTATTTATATACCATACAGTACGTTAGTGTACATTTCAGCAGGCTGCTCTATTAAAAACACCTATTTCCAGATTTTATGTGGAGTTGCGCAACATGTTAAGTTGCAATATTTGTTGAAATATCAATATGTGCAATAGGGTAATTGCAAAGGACTTCTTTCTTAAGAGTCAATAAAATGTGGATTATTTTTCCCTCAGTGTTTCTTTAAAAATTGCACTGTGAGTTGACCCGACTTCAAAGTTGAAATCAGTAGAAGCTGTAAAAGAAAATGCTTGTCAAACTAAATGGTAGTTCTTGGAGGAGTTAATGTCACTGTGGAAACTCAAAAAGTGACTTGTTAAAAAAAAAAAAAAAAAAAAAAATGATTTCCCAAAAAGTAAATCTTCAAAAACTGAATTTTTTCATGAGCCAGCCATTAATAATTGTAATTGATGTAATTGTTGCAATTACATATTTTGTTGCAATTAACATTACCTGTCAGGCATGAATCTTTAAATCTTCAATCACTTTTTTCCAATTAAAAATATTTTTATTTAAGTTTGCATATAGTTTTTACACACCAACAGACAGGAAATAACTTTTTCATAATACTCTAATATAGACTTGCATCTCTAATTTGCACATCTGAGTGAAACATCAGACCTGAGAGCATAAGGTGTTAATCTGCAGTTCTGAGCTTTTCCTGCAGCAGGAGCGTTTAAGCTGTGCACCATCACTGTGAGTCATCTCGTGCGACCTCCTGTCCTCGTGTTGTCACAGCAACATTAACCTGTCACTTTCACTGAGGGTTTGTAAACTGGGCTTATTCGCTCCCAGGTGCTGGTCACTCTGCATGTCTGCCGCCTTCGACAAAGCTGTGTTTACTGTAAACGGCTCCTTCAGGTTGTTTTCTGAGAGCTGCTGTCTCTTTTAATGATACAGATGCTTCCTGTGTGTTGTTGAAACATAGCATGTCCAGATTCATAAAACAACCAGTTCAACAGTTGTGCAACTATACAGACACACAATTAAATCAGGGTTTGTAGCTGATGTTGACCTGCAGGATTGGCACTTTACATATAGTAAGTTTCTTCTTTTTTTAGAGAGAGAGTTCGTTCTTAGATTACGTCTCTGTAGACAGCATTATCTCTTGGTCTTTATTTCTGAGCTGTTGAGGTTGGCCTCTGAGTTGCTGGAGCTGTGATTACCCCAACTTACCTTTTTTCTCCATCACTGATGCTTCCTGTGTTGCTTTCTTTGCTTTGTTTTAGCCTTGTAGATGTTCACTGACCACAGCTTTGTTAGTCACTAGTCATGTTTAAAAGAAACTATTCTGAAACCCTTAATTTGAAAAGCAATCTTAATTTAGAGACAATATTCAATAAAAAAAATATCACAAATTGAGAAGAAAATATGGGTTAATAATTGTCTTCATTGTTATTGCAATTTTCAGCAGCCGTAACGTAATTAGTTTTCTGAACTGAAAAATCTTGTCTATGTTTTTTCTACCTGTTGATAAATTGCATCAAATTGTCAAATTGACGTGTTTGTAAACTCATCAGCAAACAGCATGTTCTTTCACATTTTGTATTTATAAAGCTACATTACAGCTACGGTCATATACAATCCTGTGTAATCCCTTTATTTTGAACTGAATTCCTCTATCAAGGAAGCTCTACATGTTTTTTTAATTTATGAAGGTTTGTGACATTTAATTGACAACATAGAAAAAAACTCACATAGAATGGTTACGGAAACATGTAAATAATGTGTTTGGTGAGTCATTTATGAAAAATTACTGCCTATTTTAGTGTGCAAATTTGTCATAGCTGTAAATGCTGTAATGCAGATTACTTCGTAAAGTAAATTAGCCATCAATATTGTAATTTACTAAAGTACAGGAAACATTCCAAAAATAGAATGGTGGAAAGGATGCATATCATTTACAGGCAGCAGGGAAACAGTTGCTTGTAAATCCCAGTCAGCCATGAGGAAATATTTTTGTTGTCTCTTTTGACAGAAAGTTAAGTTTAGCATTTTACATAAGCTCTAGCCCTCGTTGTCAATACGGTTTAACTCCGACACTGAACTTTCAAGAAACAATTCATGTTTTCATTAGACTGAGTGGGTGAATGGAAGATTACAATATGCGTTTTCCATCCAGAATACATCTGCATTTAGTCACTCTAACATACTTGAGATCTGTTAAAAATAGCCTTAAAAATACCCCAAATCGTATCTTTTAATCGTTTTTCTTTAATGTATTCCTTGACTCCACTATGAATGTGACCTTTTGTCCCCTTTAATGTGTTAACTGATTTTCTGAAGTTAGATTCTCTGAGGTTATTACTGGTAATAGTGTCCTTATCTGTGGTGATAATCTGCCTCATCACCTGGATTCTAGATCAGCAGATCATGAGATCTATGAGAACTAGACAGCACAGGTGCGACGCAACTGTAATGGTTCTGCACAGCTGATGCAACGCCTGAATGTGGCTCCATACATGCGAAAGAAATTGCATAAGAGAAATTCATAGTTGATTTTGCTGATTGAAACAACCAGCATGCAACACGAATTTTCCCCAGCTGAACAAAACGGCACCAAACGTAGCAACTACCTGTTGTTTGGTATGGACTTTAACAACAGTGTTTTTTTTCCACTGAACAGTTTCAGTTTGAGTTGATTTAAATGACTAGCATCAGAAAAGAGAGTGCTGTATATTGGACTATTAGCCATTCACAACTCTGAATCTGATAACTTATTTAAATTCCATCAAGCTCATGGTTAAAAGGCAGGTTTCGCAAATAAGCTGGTACAAATAATTACATAAAGTAACCTAATTTTACAAAAATTTGGATGAATCCATCATTCTGATGTGATGAATGGTATAATAGATATGGACCTCCAACAAAGGTGTATAGATATCCCACCAAGTTAAAAGATTATGTTGATCAAATTTTTGCCTTTTGTGAAATGGTGTCCAGTTGCTGTCAACATGTGACTTTGTGTAGTGAATGAAGTCTTGGCAAATTTAAGCCGCAGACATGAAGGTGAGTCTCTTATCAAAACTTTTATTTTGTAGTAAAGAAGGAAGTAGTTCTGCAGTGGCCCTGTGTTATTGACAAAGTCAGCTGATGAAGACTTGTCATTGCGCTGGCCTTGGAAACACTGACAGCAAGACAAGACTTTGAGTTTGTGAAATTAAAGATTACTCTCAACTTGCACTCCTAACTTCAGTTTTGGCTATCATGTTTGTGCTCAGGTTTTGTTGCAGAATTTATCAAGCTTTCCAACTCATCTAGCAACAGGTTTTTTTTTGTTTTGTTTTGCTTTTGTCCAAAAGCACGTTTATCAACTTTTTCTGTGGTTACCATCAGTCAGATGTGAAAACATGATGCTGCTCTGAGCAATTAGCCCCACCCTAAACACTCGCAGGTGTAACAGTCTTTCCACTGGAGTCCCTTCCAGCTGTAGTGAGAGCAGCAGATGTTCATCGCTTTAGCAACTGTACTGCAAATGAACTCTATATCTGCAAAGCTGCCGCTGATTGGGTTGTTGTTATGGTGGACAATATGTACCATAACAATGACCATAATGCACAGATTGGCTCTCAGCCTATGGGCAAACAAGGTTTCATTTGTTTGATATTGATGTTTAATATCCATTAGCAATCTAAGTGAAGACTTAGCTGGCATATGTAGCTGTACAGTATGTGTGCACAATGAGTGTGAGAAGTGGTCATAAAGGAATGACTGAAAAGTTCATGTTTACGTCAGTTGAGCTTTTTTTGGAAGGCTATGAAGTCTACAGAAGTGTCCTCCAGACTTTCCTAACTAAAAAACAAACCCCTCTAATGTCCAGCTCTGAGACAGGTCCGAACAAGCACAGCGATACGCATCAGCAAAGCACCAGCATATTTGGCCTGGCCACACCCTTTCTTCTCTCCCTGCCGTCCCGTTGGGTGGTATCAAGTTTCCCATCACTACTAAAATCCTGCCCGGTACCAAAGATGTCATTGGCTACTTCAGCAAGTTGGCTGCCCCTCAGTTTGCCACCTCACTGGTCACTGGGGACAGCAGGACGTGCATGATAGGCTCAGGATGCTTTGCATTGGCTTCGGAGTATCGATCCCTGGCAGAGGGCTTGGCACGGTGGAAGGTGGTTCTCCATGGAGCAGATATTGATCAGGAAACACTGACAGCAAGACAAGACTTTGAGTTTGTGAAATTAAAGATTACTCTCAACTTGCACTCCTATCTTCGGTTTTGGCTATCATGTTTGTGTAAAACTCCTCTACATATGCACTTTTACTAATAAAACTAATTTCTAACTGTAGTAAAGGAAGTTGCTAGTACAAGCGGTAAGACAGCGTACAGAGGGTTTAAACCCGGCAAAGAATTTGTGTTTTTCATGTTTCACTACTGTGTGTGGTTCTGCAGCGCTTTAAGCTGCTGTTTTACTTGTTGGAGTGAAATAATCTGATTGCATCAGTCCTCTAGCTGTTTGCTCCTTCTATCCCTGTTGTATGGATTATGCCTATAAAGCAGATTAAATGTTGCAGATTGAAAGACCAAGAGGGGACAGAACATAAACTCTTTAACTATTCTAAATCTTTATTCTGCATCTGACTTTGTGATTTCTTTTTGTACTTTTATTTTTTGATTCTTAACACACAAAAAGATTCTTATATAATGCAGCTGATTTGTTCTTAAACATGTCTCAGTTTATTGTATTCCAGTCTTCAGTGTCACTGTCTTTCTTTCTGTCATTTGAGTTTTCTGGAGCCATATTATGTATGACAAAACACAAATATTTGGAGGAAAATTATACCCCCGGTTTTGCCCCCCGCATTCAGTGTTTGTCTTTTTCAAAAAGGTTTCATCTGTGAATGTTTCTAAAAGACAGCTTAAGGTTGTCATTGTCATAGTTCTCCCCAATTTAGTAAATTAGTAGTTGTGTGATGGCTTGCCCTCATGTGTCCCCATCCTTATTGGCTTTTTAAATATTTTCTTATTTTTTTTTTACACATCCACTGAGTTTTGAAAACTATACATTTCTTCCAGTTTTTTGTATTTTCAAGTAATTCTAATCGATGTTTGCTTTCTGTTATCTTTAATTAACATAAACATTGCAGGAGATTCTTTTGGTTTGATCTTTTGCTTTGGCTTTTACTCATTTGTTTGTTGTTTCTTCAAATTTTCTTTTTAAATGTCACTTTTCCATATGCATTTTAAATTTCTCTTCAAATCTGATCACATTTTAAGTGTGATTTGACTCCTGACTTATTTATATTTTGTCTCATACCTCCTTTACTCTGAGGATAGGATCATATCAGTCGTGCTGAGATATAATAATTGTTATATTTTAAGCTTCAAGAGTTAATTTTATCAGCCTAAATATGTTTTTTTTTTTGCTTTGAATGCTGCGACCCTTAAAAGGGATCATATTTTATGTGCAATAAGGGCATCTAATTTGGAAACATGTATATCCTCTCAGAGCTATTAAGCAACCTAAAGAGGAATCACTTTGCATTTACAATCATGTCATACATCATAAGTGTCAAATTACGAAGACTAAGGCTGCATGAATGTCATCAAATTTCTACTGCAACACTAAAGCTGCGGAATATTTTTGTTCCTTATGATTTCTGTCAAAATCACACACACATTTTATGTTTTGGTGTTATGCTAATGCTCTTATCTTCAGTGTACAAATATGACACAGATATAAATCCCAAGTGGGCCAACGCTCCAATCGACCGCTCCACTGCAAAGTCTAACACTAAGTGCTGCTGCCAAAGCTGCTTTTTCAGTTTGTTTGTCGGATTTGGTTCAGATGTCAGGTGTTTAATCTGCCAACGTTTCTGTTGTTTGTTTAGTGGATGTGAGCACAGCGGCGCTCCCCTCGCAGGTTCCCTCTGCCGCCTCTACCATCCTTCCCATGGACCTCCGCGTTGTGGACCACCCTCACCACCACCACCAGCAGCCTCCCTTCGGCCTGGTGTCCCAGCCCCATCCCACGCCAGCCCCCTCTACAGCCTGTCCTGCATCGTCCGAGCTGGGCAACGGGCCGGTCACTGGTAAGTCCTTCAGGTCTACTGGCTGATTTTACCTATTGCAACCTTACCTCCGCACTCGGGCTGATGCGCTATTTAATACTTGTACTACAAGCTCCCACTAGCTTAGGTTATAACAAGAAATAAGATTAGTTACCATAACTACACTGATGATACACAAGTCTACATTACAATGTCAGCAGGAGACTCTGAATAGATGCTTAGAACAAATAAATGCTTGGTGTGCCATATCTTTCTCCAACTGAACAGAAACAAAACTGAAATTATTATCTTTGGACCTAAGAATGAATGATTTAGGATCAACACACAGCTTCTGTTATTAGAGCTAGAAAGTACTGATAGTGCCTGAAACCTTAGGGTAGCCTTCAAAGACACATAAAGACAATTACAAAGTCAGCCTTCTATCACTAGAAGAACATTTCTAATGTCTCAGCCAGATCTAGAGAAACTCATCCATGCATTTATCTTTATTTGCATTGACTACTGCAACAGCGTCTTCACAGGTCTGCCTAAAAATTCTCCAGCTGCAGCTGATCCAGACTGCTGCTTCTCGCGTTCTCACTAAAACTAGGAAGATAGAGCACAGCATCCTGGTTCTAAAGTCAATACAGTGGCTCCCTATAGCTCAGAGAATAGACTATAAAATACTTTTGTTAGTTTATAAATCACTAAACAGCTTAGCACCAAAATACCTTAAAGATCTGTTGTTGTATCAACCTTCTAGACCCCTCAGGTCATCTGGTTCTGGTCTGCTCTGCATCCCCAGAACCAGAACCAAACAAGGAGAAGCAGCATTCAGCTTCTATGCACCACAAATCTGGAACAGACTTCCAGAAAACTGCTAAACTGCTGAAACACTGAGTTCCTTTGAATCTATGCTGAAAAGCCACTTGTTTAGAGTTGCTTTTGAACCATAATAAATGGAAAACAGAGCAACATATTTGATTAATGATTTTAACAATGGCACTTGACAAAATGCAATGTCTGTTACTGGTTTTCACAATTGTTAACATGTTTATGATGTTTTTTTATGTTTTATACACCCTGAACTGCCCTGTTGCTGAAATATGCCATACAAATAAACTTGACTTGACCTGCAGGCCGTCAGGACCAGCACCTGCAACAGGAACTGGTGGCTCTGAAGCACAAGCAGGAGCTCCAGAGGCAGCTTCTGATTGCTGAGTTTCATAGGCAACACGAGCAACTGTCACGGCAACATGAAGCCCAACTCCAGGAGCATATTAAGGTAAGAGGATATGTGTGAGCTGCCGGCAGAGAGTGAGGTGGGATTTGTTCCCCCACTGTAGTCAGCACCTTGTGAAGGGCAAAAGAAAACAAATGTATGTGTACGATTTAGAGGGTACACTGGTGTAATTTGATCTGTTGGCAGCAGAAGAACATTGGCCCCATAAATTCGCTCTGTACAAATTTTATAAAAGAAAAACTCCCATTGGGTTTACTGCGACCAGACAGCCGTGGAGCCGGAAGATCTGATCGGTTTAAGCTGAAAATAACTACAATGTGTCTTTTGAGTCCCTTGAATTTACTGCTTTCATTACTGCACCCACACTTTGCTTCATTCCAGTTGTTTCAGCTGAAATCTTTACCAGTTATTTGCTTTCAGCATCCTATAACTCCTTTATCTTGTTTTTTTCCTCCTTCTGTAACCCATTTGCACCTCTCCCCTCCAGCATCAACAGGACCTGTTGGCCCTCAAGCATCAACAAGAGCTGCTGGAGCATCACAGGAAGATGGAGCAGCAGCGTCACGAGCAACAGCTGGAGAAGCAGCAGCGGGAACAGAAACTCCAGCAGCTGAAAAACAAGGAAAGGGGACAAGAAAGTAAGTGAAGAATTAAATAAAAACAGCATTTTTAAGCGTGGAAGCATAGGATTTAATGTACCCTGCCCTCCTGTTAACATCTGTGCTGAAATACTACGGCCAGTGTTCACAACAGGTGTCAGACAGCTCGGCTCCTCCAGCCCCTCTGTCCCAACACCTGCAGCCATGGCACAGCAGTCAGAACAGTCTGACCTCACACATTCACCACAGGGAGGATCAGGATCCTCTAACCAAGGCAAGGTTAGAGGAGCGAGACACAGAGGCAAACATGTCCTTGGTTTACATGTTCAAAATCAGGTTAAGAGTTAAAATTCAGTTCAGATTAGATTTTATGTTGCATCTGCCAAACAGTCAGGATGTTAATGTTTAGCCAATTAATGCTTAATATATATATATATATATATATATATATATATATATGTATGTATATACACA
>CAEGAE010081961.1:0-18571 GCA_903067095.1 Girardinus metallicus | reverse complement strand
AACTTAGAAAGTTAGCTATTATTGTTACAAGTTAATTTTCTAGACTACAGAAAAGTAATTGTTAGGGAAGCTCAAATATTGATATGCGATAGTAAAACTGCTGTTATGTTAGATTTACCAATGTTTTATTTTATCCATTTTTTTGTCGGATTACCCGATTAATCGTAAGAATAATCAATAGATTACTCAATTACTAAAATATTTGTTTACAACAGCCCTAATTTCAACGTTGATTCACTCATATTTTGCTACCTGGGTAGGCACTTCTCTCTTTAAAGGCCACTTTTCTGCTCTTTTCAATGATACCAGTTTTATTGACTCACTTTACGTTTTTTGCAACATGTAAAAAAAATTTACCTGACATGGTTCCTACTCCAATGAGTAAGCACTCCACCAGAGCATCTAAAGTGAAGGTAGGTCCGAGTACAGCCATGCCAGTTCCAATGTTTTCCCTTACTTCATCCTGAAAAGGCATAGAGAGAAAAAGCATAGCAATTTTATAAAGAAAGAACAAGCTGCAAGAAAATGTCTTGTCTTACCTGAGAACTGGAGCTTAAAGCAAACTTGGCAAGGGTGCAGGCCTTGGAAAGGTCAATGAGAAGCAAGAAAAAGGGCAGCGCCTCGCTGTAGAACAAGGACATGTTAGAGCTTAATGCACAACAAGCTGATAAAATGATATATTTACGGCAATCTTACTTGAGGCCAGTGAGCTCCTTATCAAAAAAGTGAACAACAACTGTGCTAAACACAAAGCTGGAGAAAATGGTAAAAAGACCAGCAATTCCTGGAAGAAAATGCATGAACAAAGAAATACAGTTGAAAACTGTTATATTTTACATGTTTCTGGTATCCTGCAAATATGCTGGTGTGGAAACAATATCTTACCTAGAATGTATTTGGACCCCAGTTGTCTTAAGCTCTGGAACTGAAAATATATGTAGACAATGGCTATACAGCGGGTGATGGTCAGGATAATGATGTCACTGCTTAGAATTTCCTGTAAACAACAAGGTCACAGAAAATATTAAAAAAATACTATCACAAGCTGTTCAAAGCTCTCAATAGCTTTTACAGTAAGGTACATTTATTTATATAGCACATTTTCAGCAACAAGGCAGTTCACAGTCCTTTACATGAACTAGAAGAAAATACAAACCAAAAGAAAGATTAAAAGGTAAGAGTATTAAACTACATATTGGTTCCCCGTGTTTAATAAGAATAAGACGTAAATAATTTATAAGCTGGTAGGGGTTTCTCTGGATTCTTGCTCTGATAAAACTAAATGTTGGTTCTCCATGTTTGATTCCATTGGTAGGATCAAATGTTTGAACCAAATGTTTGGTTCAAATTAAATGTAGGTTCAGGTTGTTCTGGATTGGGTTCTAGATTTGAACAATATAGAGCTAGATGTTGGTTTTCCATGTTTGAATATTGTTCTGGGTTGTTAAGTAGATGCCACTTTCTAAGTTTGCTCTAGATTTGTGAACTAAGAGGAGTTTCACTAGGTCTTGCTCCGATATGAAAAGTATAAAGCTAAATGTTGGTCTAAATTAATAAATACTCGACAGTTTATAAAAGTAGCTAAATGTTTATCTAAGGTAATAAATACTCCACAATTACTAAAAAAAATAATAATCTAAACAGTTTTCTGTTTTAAATGTTGGTCTAAAGTAATAAGTACCGTATTTTTCGGACTATAAGCCGCTACTTTTTTCCCATGCTTTGATCCATGTGGCTTATAGCCCCGTATGGCTTTTCTGTGGATTTTTCTTCAACCGCCACTGGGCTCTTTAGCAGGAAATACATCATTGGAAATAAAAATTAGAAATAAAAGAAGAAAATGCTCATTTTCATTTAGAACAAGCATATGCTAGCAGCAGGCATGACAGAGAGATTTCTTCAAACTCATACCCCCTCATCATAGAAACCACACGTAGAAAAAGATGCCGCTTTTAAGTTGAAGGCTATCGATCTGGCAGTACAGAAGGGAAATAGAGCCGCTGCAAGTGAGCTTGGCGTGAACGAATCCATCGTTCGGCGTTAGAGTCGGAGGGCTGCTTCCTTAATAGCAGATTTATTAGTCCTTGTGAAAAACTGAGAGCGGTGGAGATACCAGCGGCTTATGTGCGTTTCAAGTTTTTTGTTGTTATTTTTTTCAAACATTTCTAGGTGCGGCTTATAGTAAGATGTGCTCTATGATCCAGAAAATACGGTACTCCACAGTTTATAAAAGTAAACTAAAATGCATAAATCTAAATCTTGATCTAAAGTAATGAGTACTCCACAATTTCTAAAGGTAATAAACTAAGCTGACAGACTGGGCTAAGAAATGCCCAGCCTGGGCAACAAGGCAATACAAAGTACATGTAGGCATATATAGCAACATTCAAACATGAGCCAGCAAAAGGCAGTGAGGTCAGGGAGTGTGTATCTGTGGCAATGAAATGTGTTTGCAGTAAGTCTACGCACACAGAGTCTCTGATATGGTGGTATCATCTAAGAGTTAGTCCTTGAAGATTGTTTTCAGAAGGGGAGAGGAGATGGGGAAAAAACCGTCATGTTTATGTCATGTTTTGTGTTGAGTGGAGGTGAGGGAGACACCGGGAAACCCAAGTAGTCATTCTTAAGGTGAGTTTTAATGGTAAATTTCCAACAATGGGGAACACAGGACCGACAGCATGAGACGTGCGACAATCGACGTTAGACGAGGACCCGACAAGAGACAAAGACAACAGATGTACTTAAATACACAGGGAGGGTAATCACAGAATGAGACACATCTGGGGAGAGACAGGACATCACAGAGACACATAGGGACAGAATCTAACTAAACACACAGAGAAACTCAAATAAACACCAAGAAAAATCCAGATCCCAACAGTTTACATATCTTCAAGGAGATTTGAGATAGCCAGCCAGCCAAGGCTGACACAGGGGAGCAAGTTCAAATACAGACAATATGCTTTAGGTCAGGTAGATTTTATATTCAATCTGCCCTTCTGTCTCTCCATTACATCTCTTTTGATTCCAATCATCCAAATTAGTGTGGCCGTTCGCCAGACTGAAACTAGCAACTTCGCCAAGATTTATTCCATCCCGCTACATAGTGAGTTCTAGGGTTCACAGCTGGCCTACGATCACATCCATTTGCACGTCTGTCCCACAGCATGTCAGTCTGAGTGTTCCCTAGTCGGCCCAATCCATCACAAATTTGTCGATATGCCAGGTATCAGCCAACTCCAAACAGCAGAAATCCTGTTATCATGAATCCAAATAAATCCAGGATGTGCCCTGTCGGGCATGTGCACGTATCACTGTAGTTTAATTTTCATCTTATCACGGAGAATAAGGTAAATAATTATTCCGTTCTCATTTCCACTTTTGATCAGTTTTCTTTCGGCTTATTCCAGTTCCTTTCTATAGAATATTTGAATTAGTTTACATGCATCAACTTTATTTATATTGTAGATGAAATGTTGGATTTGTTCCCAAGTGCTGACTGTAACCGGAGCACTTCCACAATGCTGAGGCATCATCGTGAGGGGATGAACCGGTTAACAGTCCGTGATAAACCCTGGTGTTTCTAGAAAGCAGGCGATTGAACTGGACCTTTAATTCCACCATCTGCTCTCAGTTCAGGTTTGTCATGATTGTTAATTGTGTTTATTTGTATGTTAATGTTCTTGCAAACCACTTTATGCAATTACAATGAATTAGTAAAACAGATGCATTTTATTTCTTTCTCCGATGACAACCTGTGGCAGCAGGTGAACATGGAAGTCGAAGAGAACAAGGCGTCACCATCTATGCCTTTATCGAGGTATAAATATGCATCTCTGAGGCAAAAGCACCAAGATCACAGGATCCACTACAATACTGGGAAACAAAAAGACATTTCCCTACCTTATGCAAACTTGCAATTAAATTTCTATGTGTGCCGTCATCATCATTATTGTCCTGTGAATATTCATGGATATTGGGGATATTTAATGACAAAATCAACTTACAAAAAATCCAAAGTCCAGGATACAAGAAAATCCAAACACAAAGCACACTGGAGACACAAGGGAATAACAAGCTTTGTTATTCCCTTGTGTATAACAAAGGGAATAACACCTCGCTACCCTACCAGGTAGGGTAGCGAGGATGTGACAAGACAGACTGGCAAGTTGTGACTGAGACAGAGGAGCTTAAATACTGGGAGGTAGCAAATGGAACAATGGACCTAACTAGATGAGATAACTGATTGCAGGTGTGAGTAGTTGGCACAGGAACTAGCTGAAGGACGGGGAGAAGGTGGCACAGGGAAGCTAAGAAGATCTGCTGGGGAATACAAATGGAGGAAACTACAGGGAGCTCAAAATACTTCTAATGCTGAAGACACACTAAGGGTAAAGAGAACCTGATAAACTAGAAGAGAAAAAGACATAAACAAAAACATAAACCTATAAAAGAAACAAGGATGATCTAACAATAAGAACTAAGGAACATAGAACTAGAGTAACTATAAGGAGTAAACAAAGAAATAACCTAACTAGAATCACTAAAAAAAGATGGACATAGATTCAGACCCAACCTTAAAAAATTTAAAAAAGTAAATAAACCTAAAGTGACAAGATAAGAAAACTAGAAACACTACGGGGGGAGCTAGAAGGACTTAAGAAATAACCTAACTAGCATTACTAAAGGAAGATATGGCATGGATGCGACATAACAGAACTAAACCTAAGATAGCTAGATAAGAAAACTAGACACACTGCAAGGGAGCTGAAATAAGGAATAACTAGATGGAATAAAGAAATAAACTAACTAGGACCACTAAAGGAAGGCATACATAGAGTCGGACATATATGAATAACCGAACCTACAGTGATGAAATAACTAAGAAATAAACATAACTAGAAACACTACAAGGGAACTGAGATAAGGATAATCAAAATAATAAAACTAAAATGACCATGAAGCCCTAAACTAAAATGAACTAAAACATAATGATAAATAAGATGAAAAGCAAAACCAAACCCAAAATCCCCCAAGTTCTACATCTGCTTTACAGCATCTAAAAATTATTAAAAATGCTGCAGCTATACTCTTAACTGTAACCTGGAAACAAGAGCATATCACTCCAATATTGGCTTCTCTTCATTGGCTGCCAGTTTCTTATCAGATTGATTTTAAAATTATTTTATTGTTTTTTAATGCTTTACATGGCCTAGCCCAGTTTACCTTCAAGACCTTCTTCATAACCATTCCATTTCTAGAACACTTAGATCAAATAATAAATTTCTCTTACATATTCCCAGAAAAAGAAGAAGAGACCAGGCATTCGCTGTCACTGCTCCTAATCTGTGGAACAACTTGCCTTTTAACATTAGATCTGTCCACAGTCTGGAACACTGTAAATCACTCCTTAAAACTAATTTTTATTCTTTGCAATGTCAAGTGTTAAGAAGCAATAAGATGTTCTGTAATGTGTGTGTGATCCTTTTGTTTGAATTGTTACCTTTTTGGGTGTGTCCCTGTAGCGGCCATATTGGAACCCTGCTAAGGAGGAGGCCTGCCTCAAATCCAGCCCTCTTATAGAAGGAGCCAGGGTGGCTGGACTTTGATTGGCTGGGGGTAAATTGAGGAGGCGGGGACAATAGTATAAAGGTGGACTGCTGTCTGTAGCAGAGGAAGAAGAATGGACTGATGGGAAAGCTGCCATTTTGATTCAATTGTGCTGTGATGGAGGCCTAATAAATCACCTTTGTGTGCTGTACAGCTAAGTTTGATGAGTTTTTCCTTCCACGCCACACCTCTCAGTGCTACACAGTATTTTATAAAATCTCTATTCATGTTTAATCAAAAGATTAAAATGTATTTTTATAACTAGAACTTTTTAAGAATTTTATTGAAAGTCATTTTGAATTCTTGAAGGTGAGAATTACTTTTAACCTTTTGAACTTGAGTAAAACAGTCCAACCTGCTTTTACTTTGACTAGAACATGTTCAGATAACTGCAGCTGTTCCTGATCATTTGTTCTCCAGAGCTGCATGTTTGCACCACCTCATTTTGAACACGTTCAATTTGACCAAACTTTGGACCAATCATGAGGCTTCATTTGAAATTAACTGACCTTATCCATGAACAACTTTCATAAATCACCAAGAAAAACAAAACCATGGCAGCTGAACAGACGTAGGTTTAAATCCATCAATGTTTTCACCTCCGATCAGCCGACTTTGACCGGCTTTAGGTTACATTACTCTGCAGGAACCATATCATGTGTAGAAAAGTGAGACCTGGCAGAGCTGCATCAGCGTGAGAATGCCGGTCAGAACAGGAGCAGACATTTTGGTCCTCCGCTGGGCAGCAGAACGGTTACGGTGCCGTTTTGCCTCCTGAATGCCATGATTTCAGCTCTACCTTCACCGTGCTGCTGACTCTCCCTCCCTCTGATTGCTCTTCATCCTCACCTGCTCTGCGCTGCTCCGTATTCAAACAGCTGATCGCCTTCAGGCCCTGATTCATGTCCAAGGAGTTCCTGGTTTTCTGATCCTGCCTGTTTGACCAGTGTTTTGCTCAGTCCCTACTGCCTTCAGAAGAGTCTCTGACCTCCTGTTGCTGAGCCTGCCTGCCTCTGACCCTGGCCCCAGTCTACGGGATGTTGGATTTTCCTTGCCTGAGACCCTCCTGTGCCCGACTCCGGACCGTTCTGCCTCTCTGGTTGGTGGATGTTTGCCTCCTCAGTGAATCTCCTCAGACTCCACAGGCTGGATTCTCGGCCTTTGTGGATTCCCTGTTGCTGGTAAATCTCTGTTTTTCCTGGTGTTCATCCAGGACTCTGTGCTCGGTGTTTGTGACCTGCCAGAGGGACCGCACCCTTTGGATCCCCTTCCACACCATCTCATAAACTGTGTCGTAGTATCACCTGTCTTGGCTGCGTTTTGGCTGATTTTACTTAAACGCTACATTGAGTCTGTTTTTGAGAAATATAACTAATGCATAGTTTCAGGTAATAACTTCTTTACATTTCTGTATGAAATGTATTATGATTTAAATCTTAATATGTTTCAGAAACTTTAAAGAGCAGAGAAAGCAGTTTGCACCTGCCACTCCTCCACTTAGCGATTAACTGGAAAGCCAGCTGTGATTTCCGCCTCCAACTGATGAAAGGCAGAGTTCACTTGATTTATTGGCTCATATTTTACCAACCAGATGCAGAAAACATCAAATAATTGTGTCTTTCTGTGTGATCGTTGTGGTTTTTACACATTAACTAAATTAAAAAGGTGACTTTTCGCGCGTTCTCCTGTTTCACCCTCTCAGCTCTTTTCGCGAACCCTCTCACTTCCCTGCGGTTTCTCCAGCTGACGGCGCGTCATGCAGACCGACACCGACAGGGAGTTACTGTCCAAACGAGGCGGGGAACACGGTGGCTGTCCCAACCCCGACAAGCTGGGGTTACGGGCTCACATCGCCCCTGACTCCACGTTTCCAGTGGTTTCTACGGAGAGCTTCCCTGCAGTCTGGTTTAACGGGCGGCTCGGCCTGCCAAGAAAAACGTCTGGCGCTTAGTAAACAGCAGACACGTGCTGCAGGAGGCTGGCTGCTGCCTGAAACGTGCAGCTTCTAACTGTTAGCTTGTCTCATTTTAATTTTTGCAGAAGTAAGAATTTTGTTGATATGCGGGTGCTGGAGACTTCCTCTTGAATCCACACAGATTTAACAAGTCAAAAGTTCTGGCTGTGGTTCAGCTTCAGGGTCTGTTGAAGTACAAGATGTTGTCTTTGGCTCAGTGAGTTTTCTTAGACCCACGCAACAGCTCCACTGCTGGAGGATAGCTACATAAAATGAATATAAAACATTTAAAAACCCAAATATTCCACCCAGTTTTACCATGAAGTCTGTTTATTTTCCCATAATCAGTGGTGTTTACTTGTTCCCCCAGAATCCCTGACAGCCATGACCCAGTTTCTCCCGCCAGGTTTCGATGTTTTTTGTGTTTCCTGTCTGAGACGGACTCGCCGTTCCGTAACCGAAGTTGTTTGACTCCCAACAGCACAAACAGACCTGAACCAGATTCTGTCAGCTCACCTGCCTGGTGAAACACCTGTCTGGACCTGAAAGCTAGCTCGTTCTCAAAGACAGGCTAACCCAGTCAGAAGCTTCCTCTTCCTCTCGAAAGGAAACACAGACAGGAAACCAAAATAACCACCGTGGCGCATCAGAAAGACGCTGTAGACATCTTTCTAATGTCAACAAACTATCGGCATTTCTTCTTCCCAGTCGGCCATGTTTATTTCTCCTTAACTCCCTTTTGGTCCTGAGAAATTTAGCGAGATTTCCGGTCTGACACCTGAATGTTGGTGAGTGAAATCTGTTCAACTGCGGCTCAACGCCACACAATGCACAACCAAACCTGCAACAGACACGCTGCAACGTCACCAGCGCCAAAAACTGCCAGTCGACAACGACTAGCATTGGTTTTAGCTGACAAGATGTCAGTATAACGCAGTAAACCTAAAAAGAACGTCTGATATGTAAAATTAATACATATCAGACGTTCTTAGACAACTAGATAACAAGATCAGGAAAAAGTTTTAATTAAAAATAGAGAGGGAAAGTAGGTCAGTTATGCTAGCTTGACTTTGACAACCTTAACATGTAGATGTGCTGCAGAATTTGCTGTTTCAGTTCAACTAAAAACAACAAAAAGGCGACACACACACACCAACTCTGACAGATCATCGGTAGAGCAGGTGCTTAAATGAGCTAATCAAGCAGAACTAGCTAATAGCAGCAGTAGCTAATAGCAGTAGTAGCTAATAGCAGCACTGGCTAACAGCAGTAGTAGCTAATAGCAGTAGTAGCTAATAGCAGCACTGGCTAACAGCAGCAGTATCTAATAGCAGCACTAGCTAACAGCAGCAGTAGCTAACAGCAGGAGTAGCTAACAGCAGCACTAGCTAACAGCAGCACTAGTTAACAGCAGCAGTAGCTAACAGCAGCACTAGTTAACAGCAGCACTAGCTAACAGCAGCACTAGTTAACAGCAGCAATAGCTAACAGCAGCACTAGCTAACAGCAGCACTAGCTAACAGCAGCACTAGTTAACAGCAGCAGTAGCTAACAGCAGGAGTAGCTAACAGCAGCACTAGCTAACAGTAGCACTAGTTAACAGCAGCAGTAGCTAACAGCAGCACTAGCTAACAGTAGCACTAGTTAACAGCAGCACTAGCTAACAGCAGCACTAGCTAACAGCAGCAGTAGCTAACAGCAGCACTAGTTAACAGCAGCACTAGCTAACAGCAGCACTAGTTAACAGCAGCAGTAGCTAACAGCAGGAGTAGCTAACAGCAGCACTAGCTAACAGTAGCACTAGTTAACAGCAGCAGTAGCTAACAGCAGCAGTAGTTAACAGCAGCACTAGCTAACAGCAGCACTAGCTAACAACAGCAGTAGCTAACAGCAGCACTAGCTAACAGCAGCACTAGTTAACAGCAGCACTAGCTAACAGCAGCACTAGCTAACAGCAGCAGTAGCTAACAGCAGCACTAGCTAACAGCAGCACTAGCTAACAGCAGCAGTAGCTAACAGCAGCACTAGCTAACAGCAGCACTAGCTAACAGCAGCAGTAGCTAACAGCAGCACTAGCTAACAGCAGCAGTAGCTAACAGCAGGAGTAGCTAACAGCAGCACTAGTTAACAGCAGCAGTAGCTAACAGCAGCAGTAGCTAACAGCAGCAGTAGCTAACAGCAGCACTAGCTAACAGCAGCACTAGCTAACAGCAGCACTAGTTAACAGCAGCACTAGCTAACAGCAGCACTAGCTAACAGCAGCAGTAGCTTACAGCAGCAATAGCTAACAGCAGGAGTAGCTAACAGCAGCACTAGTTAACAGCAGCACTAGTTAACAGCAGCACTAGCTAACAGCAGCACTAGTTAACAGCAGCACTAGTTAACAGCAGCACTAGCTAACAGCAGCAGTAGCTAACAGCAGGAGTAGCTAACAGCAGGAGTAGCTAACAGCAGCACTAGCTAACAGCAGGAGTAGCTAACAGCAGGAGTAGCTAACAGCAGCACTAGTTAACAGCAGCACTAGCTAACAGCAGCACTAGTTAACAGCAGCACTAGTTAATAGCAGCAGTAGCTAACAGCAGGAGTAGCTAACAGCAGGAGTAGCTAACAGCAGCACTAGCTAACAGCAGGAGTAGCTAACAGCAGCACTAGCTAACAGCAGCAGTAGCTAACAGCAGGAGTAGCTAACAGCAGCACTAGCTAACAGCAGCACTAGCTAACAGCAGCAGTAGCTAACAGCAGGAGTAGCTAACAGCAGCACTAGCTAACAGCAGCACTAGCTAACAGCAGCACTAGCTAACAGCAGCACTAGTTAACAGCAGCACTAGCTAACAGCAGCACTAGCTAACAGCAGCAGTAGCTAACAGCAGCACTAGTTAAAAGCAGCAGTAGCTATCAGCAGCAATAGCTAACAGCAGCACTAGTTAACAGCAGCAGTAGCTAACAGCAGCAGTAGCTAACAGCAGGAGTAGCTAACAGCAGCAGTAGCTAACAGCAGCAGTAGCTAACAGCAGCAATAGCTAATCTTCCATAGTGATCACTTATTAATAATCGTAAAATAAAACCGTAACGAACTGGATGTTCTGCTCTTTGTGTTGGAAATGTTTGCGTATTTTCTGGTGTTCGATCCAGACACATCATTGGGGCTGTTGTCAGTCGGTTGCTATGGCAACGGGTCTGTGTGTAGCGCAGAGCGAGAAAAGGGCGGAATACGAGCGGTTTTGAGTTACTCTTCAATCCTCCTCCACAGCCGCAGGTTCCCCCAGGTGTCTGGGTGCCGGCACCTGTCGCCCCGACTCAGCTGGAAAGAACCAGAGGTTTCACTCTTCAGCTGGTCCCATTTGAAATGTGCACTTAGCTTCCGCGAGTCCGACTCCAGGAGACACAGACGACCGTAATGGAAGAACACCAACGACGAGTGTTTCTGCTAAAAACGTGGGCTTTTTAAACTGATGGATGCGATCGCTCCAGGTTCGTCTGTGGATGAAATAACTCCACTGCCTCCGTCCATGGAGGCAGGTTCCAACTCGGTTAATTCAGCCGTTATAGAAACAGCCTCGCCTACTTTCAAGTAATTGATTCCTGTTTGACAGGCAGGTTGAGGCCTTGCCAAAGAAAAGCCTCATTAGACACGGAGCTAATTTCCACGAACCATTTCGCCATCTGCTAATGTGTCCGAACATCCAGAGTCCCCCGGACCTTTTCCAGGAATACCTTGAGAGGAAATCCAGACCATGTTGCAGTGCTTAATTTCATCATAGATTAACATCGTCCCTTTTTTCCAGTTGCTGAATCAGGAAGTTGATTCATTTATCCACCTATTTTTCTGTCTGTTTCTCTCGGGTTCAGGGTCGCCGGGAAGCCCGTCGGTACGCCGCGTCCCCCGCTCCGTGATGTAAGGGTCGGAGCCTCTGGAGCTCCATCCATCTGAATTTAAATAATAAATCTGAAGTTCTTAGCCTTAAAAAATAAAACAGCTATTTATTTGGATGACTTTAATGAAAGCTACTCCGAGCTGCTTGCTTCTCCTGTGGCGTTTTCTCTGCTGCGTTGGTTACTCAGAGATTCATTCAAATCCAGTTTCATGGGCCTCTGGTTCAAATCCGCTTCACCAGCGAAATGATGTGACACTTTCAATCAACTGAAGTAACTTCACAAATTGTTTCAAACCAAAACCATCAATGCAGAACTTATTTAATATCAAGTATTTGCACAGTAATTACAGTCAGTTGGGTCACATCAGGCTAAGAGGGAATGTATTTTCTTACTATGATGAACTGATTCCTGCACCAGGCGTAACCAGCTGCCGAAATCAAAGTGCACCAGGTCTTAATCCAGTCAGTTTCTCATATCGCTCCTACGGTTTAAAGTCCACTTCAGAAAATCCCAAAGACGCTTCAGGAATGACCAGAACTTCCCTATTTTTCAGGATCGGTAAATTCAGTTTAATCAACAAAAACAAACACTTTGGTGTTTTCTCACCCAATAGTCCAGCAGACCCGGTTCGATTGGGAACAAAACTACGACATTTGTCCTGTTTTCAGCCAAACCAACCAAACCCTCTTATAACCGAAGACTCGTTATAAGGATTAAAAGCCCTTTTCCTCCCGGGGATTTCTGTATTGTTATGCAACATTTACGCTGTGAGGAAATCTGCTGCAGCTTCAACTGTTTTTCACCTTTTCATCAAATTTTAATTCTGACATCATCCTGAACCGGCAAGCAAAGTAATATGACGTTTAGGTCTGCAGGGACCAGTCAAAGCCCGCTGCCGCATGAAAAATAAAAAAACAGCTGTCTGTTCTTGGAAATATCTGGCTTTCTCTTTCTCCTGTATTACAAAATATATCTGCCTCGACAATCTGCAGCGTTGAGCCTCATATTTTCATTCAGAAAAATCACAATCTGTCAAAGGATTAGGATCATTTGCATCCCAAAAATTCATCTTTTCAACTGGTCATTTATTTTCAAAAGAGCACGATTTGTAAGCAAACAATTTGTAGAAAAAGATATATTATATTTGACAGGATATTGAAATATAAGTAGCGTTTAAATCTTTTGTTGAAGTACTTTAATTCCTGTAAAGAAGACAGATCATCCCTGCTTTCCAAGGTTTGTGTGGGTTAAAAAAAAAGGGCAAAGTTTTCAATTTTCCACCTTTTCTTTTCAGATATGTTCAAACTACTTGCTGACTGTCGTCATACACACTTTCATTTCCCAAACTGAGGAAGGTGAGCAAAGCGCAAAGGAAGAAAATCGACAACATGTCCGATGGGAAAAAAGTTGATTTACCTTTAAAGAGTTAATGTGACTGGCAGCTGCAGCAGCAGTCAGTCTTACAACAGATCTGAAGGAGACTCTGACTGAGACTGTTGCTACGTGCGGCTGTTGCTACGTGGCTGTTGCTATGTGTGGCTGTTACTACGTGGCTGTTGCTACGTGTGGCTGTTGCTACGTGGTTGTTGCTACGTGCGGCTGTTGCTACGTGGCTGTTGCTATGTGTGGTTGTTGCTACGTGGCTGTTGCTATGTGTGGCTGTTGCTACGTGGCTCCTGCTACGTGTGGCTGTTGCTACGTGGCTGTTGCTACGTGGCTGTTGCTATGTGTGGCTGTTGCTATGTGTGGCTGCTGCTACGTGGCTGTTGCTACGTGGCTGCTGCTACGTGGCTGTTGCTATGTGTGGCTGCTGCTACGTGGCTGTTGCTACGTGGCTGCTGCTACGTGGCTGTTGCTACGTGGCTGTTGCTACGTGGCTGCTGCTACGTGGGTGTTGCTACGTGTGGCTGTTGCTATGTGTGGCTGTTGCTATGTGTGGCTGTTGCTATGTGGCTGTTGCTATGTGTGGCTGCTGCTACGTGGCTGTTGCTACATGGCTGCTGCTACGTGGCTGTTGCTATGTGTGGCTGCTGCTACGTGGCTGCTGCTACGTGGCTGTTGCTATGTGTGGCTGCTGCTACGTGGCTGCTGCTACGTGGCTGTTGCTACATGGCTGCTGCTACGTGGCTGTTGCTATGTGTGGCTGCTGCTACGTGGCTGTTGCTATGTGTGGCTGCTGCTACGTGGCTGCTGCTACGTGGCTGTTGCTACATGGCTGCTGCTACGTGGCTGTTGCTACGTGGCTGTTGCTACATGGCTGCTGCTACGTGGCTGTTGCTATGTGTGGCTGCTGCTACGTGGCTGTTGCTATGTGTGGCTGCTGCTACGTGGCGGTCTCATGTAGTTTTTTTTACCGTTTTTCCCTCTGTGACCTGTGATGCAACGTGTCGTTTTCTCCCTCTGAGGTTCAGGATTTAAGGTTTTCATGGTACTCTCACTTCCTCCGCCGTCGCTTCATGTCCTGTAACTCATGTGAATCAAAGCCGGACAACTGGATGGATTTAAAAGCAGCAGATTTCTCTTCCAGAGTCAGGGACGT
Source organism: Girardinus metallicus (assembly GCA_903067095.1). Taxonomy (NCBI): domain Eukaryota; kingdom Metazoa; phylum Chordata; class Actinopteri; order Cyprinodontiformes; family Poeciliidae; genus Girardinus; species Girardinus metallicus. Next base: position 4,592 of record CAEGAE010081961.1, on the reverse strand, counting down.
TCCAACAATCACAGAGCAGGACAGACAGAGGACATTGCTTCAGTTTGAAGCTTTTCCACTGAATCTTCTCCCGTCGATTCGATCCGTTCGTTTCTTGAAACAAGAAAAGTTCAAATGAGTGAAGATCCGCTCTGACGGGAATCCTGCTGCGTCTCCATTGACCATAGAATTGCGCAAATTGAAATTATGAAAATAAATTTGCCTAATGGAAACAAACTAATTAAAAAAAACTCACATTTTTTGTTTATGACTTAACTCAAATTTGTGTATTTAGTTGACACTAAAGTGGAAACCCTTTTTTTCGCATCACACAAGTCATGTGATCAACAACAGGAAGTTACTACTGACAGAAACACCGAAGACGACAACAACAGGAAGTGGTTGGAGGGTAATGTTTTATAATGACTTATCGCGTAAACAAAGATATTCACACATTACTTTATTGACGTTTTTTATTTAATGGAAACACTAATTATGAAAAGTTGATTTTGCGACATTAGTGGAATATTGATAAAGTTTTCTGCACATTTGTAACAGAAACGCAGCTTTATGTCAGATTTCAAAGAACATTTATCAGTTCTTTGTTAGCTGCTCAATTATGTAATTTTTAGAAATATGTCAGACCTTGAAAAATGTAATAAATATGTTTGTGATCACATATTTATTTGAGACTAAATCCCTGTTGTGGAGTCACAATTATCGACGGTGATAATAAATCTGCGTCGTTACGTAAGCGTCCTAACGGAGGAGGTGAGGAAAGAGCTGCGAAAGCTTCCGTTGATGGTTCCACATGAGAACATGACAGCATAGCAACAGGATGGAAAAACTGAGCTCTTCACTAAGCAGCGAAACAGCATCAAAACGCTGCCAAACATGAAGCACAAGCTGGTCAGACACTAATTTATCGAGGTCTTCCTGACACACGCACGTCTAAAGTTCAACATTTTCCGTCCCTCATTTCAGAAACTCACATCATCACCTGCCTACACAGGCCAGGAGGGGAGCAGGTTGGCCTGACTCAGAGCAGAGAGAAAGAGCCTCAGCAGCTGCAGGTGGAGCAGACGATGGAGTTCTGGCTCCAGCAGAACCGGGTCGACCGGACCATCCGTAAATTCAGATTACAGGATGAAAGAACTGAAAGTTTAAAGTTGAAACTTGTGGGTATTTAGTCCATCAGTTTTCATGCAGTCATAAGTGTCTCTGTATCTTGCGTTTCTGCTGCCATCTTGGTAACAACCATCATCCTGACTCCAGCTGTAAATGTGGCCGTGGAGCCGGACGAAGCCGCTGTGAGTGCAGGACTGATTACTTCACCACATTCTGTTAAATAACTGACGGTTTGCTGGAATCCTCTGGATCCGTTAAAAGCCAACGCGAACCTTTCCAGGAAGACGTAGTAAAACCACTAAAGCAGCAGGTGGGATAAAGTCCTCGTTCTCGTTACCCTCAGCGCCTCTGTGCTCAGCCGAGTACCAGAAAGTACTCACCGGGAAGGAAAGTACTTTTACCAGAAAGGAGAATGGAAAGATAAACCTACTTTCACCCTTCTGATGAAATTAAAGCCCTAATTTGACGATTTAGAGAAGAAATTCAGTTTGGGGAGCAGCAAACAGATTCTGTTGTGTTTTTCAACATATTTTACTTGCAATATTTTATCAATTCATACGACTCTGGTGATTCTATAGTAATCCAAAACACAAGTAAATGTACTAAATGACTAGATAATGAATAAATGTAACTAAATGTAATAAACTTCAGTGATTTAATGAGTAAAACATGGTTATTCTGATTTGGGCTCTGCTACGTTCTGCTGCTCTCCAGCCACTCAAAACGTTGGAACAGATTATAATTTAAAACGAGATTTTTTCTGATATTTTTGTTTCTTTTAATCAGTGGATTTGGATTAATTACATAGATTTTAATGCAATTAATCACTTTTTTTTCTTTTTACCCAAAGTACAGAATGGGAACCTTTGTATCGGTGTGTTTCTGGTACGGCTGTAAATCAGGCAGCGCCCGCCACCAACAGCAGTGGATGATGACGCAGCATCTCTCGGTCCACTGCGGGTTCCTTTCTGATCCTTTCTGGCTCCAGCACAGCTTCCATCACAGTTCATCCAAAGTGTCGCTTCAAAGTGTTGAATTCAAATCTCCTCTGGAAAACCACCAACTAGGTAATCTGGTGGATTACTTATCCACCAGATTACTTGTACTGGTGGATAAGTAATCCACCAGTAACCTAAGCAATGCAAAGAAAGATGGGAAAACTATGACATCACTATGATGAAAGCTTCAGTTCTGCAGTAAAATGCCAATTAAAGGTAATTCTAGTACCAGACAGAGTGCTAAGCTCTAACAAGCTGTTGCTCTTCGCCGAGCGTTGCTAAGTGTAGCCTAGCATCGTCAGGATGTGTCCTGGACTGGTATGCGTGCTCCAGTGGTAACCGAGCCTGAACCAGTTTAATGAACCTAGTGGTCAAATTTCCACTCTTAGCAAACCGTGAATAAGGATAATGGATCTGAATATTCAGTCAGATGTGCTTTGGATCCTTTTTTCAGCCTACAGCTCCACTCTTTGTTGTGGAGAGGCAAGTGGAATAAAGTTTACGGCTGTTTGGGGTTTGTTTTGACACCAAGGCGCAGATAAAGCCTGGTGATTCCAGCAGCGAGCTTTATGAGCGGATAATGTCTGACAGAAGTTTGACTCAGTAGCAGAGTCTGTGTTTCTCACAATGCAGCAAAGTAACACTAGAAAGGCAACTCCTACATACATACACTCTGACTGTTGGACTGCTTGATTCACCAATAAACGCTTCATAACCCAATACATCTTTAGATTTTTACATTACTTAGATTTAGGTCTGATTAGTTTTTCACACAGGGGCCAGATTGGGCTGAACAGATCATTTCCTAAATAAATTAATGATTTGAAAACTGACCTTTGTGTTTATTCAAAGCATCTTTGTCTAATATTAACATTACTGTCTGAAATACTTAAATACGACTAAAATAAAACAAAAACAGAAAACCTCTAAGTCCTGGGTGACCAGCCCAAGCATGCTAGTAGCTAGTCTATCTAAGCTAAAGGCATGCTAGCAGTTAGCTTATTAAAGGCTAACCCTAGTCTCTTTGTTCTAATGGACAACAAAGTAGGCAATCCAGTGGGTGACTAGCCTGCTAGTAGTTAGCCTATGCTATGCATGCTAACAGTTAGCTTACCCAAGGTTAACACTAGTCTATTTGTGCTAATGGACAGCAGAGGAAGTAGACCATCCCATGGATGACCAGCATAGACATGCTAATCACCAGCCTCTCCAATGCTAACGATCAGTTGTTGGTCTGTCATCAGTGAGATCAGCAGCGTCAGAACAGAAATAGCCTCTACAGACAGGAAGCAGCACAATAATCTTAATATTGGCACTAATATAGCTCCATACAAACAGAACCAAATAGCCGCAGGTCAAATGGACCGACTGCCAGATCCATACCTACGTGCTGAAATTTCTGCTTTTCCAGCTCATATTTCACTCCTGGTTACATAAACCTTATATATCTTCTTTCTGTTATTCATTTTCATAATTTATGGAGATAAAAGTAAAAAAACAATCAAAAGTTTAAAGTCAAAGTAAAAACATTTCTATAAAATGACAATGATGGATTTTTTTACGTTGTCAGTCAAAATGACAGACAATAAAAAGTCGAGGCTAAAGTCCTGGCTAACAGAAACTCAGTCTTCGTTTAATTACAGCTCGGCATCCCATAGTTTCTCTTAAAGCAGCGTTACAATGTATCAGCCTTGAGCTTTAACGCTGAACAGTTGCTCCCACTTCCTCCCTGGTTCTGATCCGTCAGACTCGGTCCAGACGCCTCAGCCGAACACATGTGGAGGAAACCAGAACCAGCTTTATCACCGCCTTCCTCTCCAGCTCAAATAAATTTTGGCACTTTTGCAACCTGACAAAGTTGGACTGCAGCGTTCTGTGACCTCTATATTTGTAGACAGAATGTAAAGAGTTGATGCTATACAGTAGAGAAGGACCACTTCGCTGGAAAAGTTATTTCTTTTTACGAAGAAGCCTTGTAAATCATGTCCTTTATTCCTCCGGCCGGGGGTTCACCGCCTCACCACAGGGTGGGAGGAGAGCATGATGGGAAAAACAGGAGGGGAGCTCACTGCACTGGGTCAGAGACGAACAGAGGCTTTAGAGAAAAAGACAAAAAGAAAACGACTGGGTGCATCGGAGGTCAAAATAATTAAATATTCAGAGATAATCAAGCATTTGGTGCAGAAAAATTCAATTTGATGAATGTGTTTGCTGTCAAATATAGTCTACATCTCCAGGATTAGAGGACTGATGTCTCAGCGAGATCTAGAGAAACTCATCCATGCGTTTATCTTTAGTCGCATTGATTCCTGCAACAGCGTCTTCACAGGTCTGTCCAACAAATCAATCAAACAGCTGCAGCTGATCCAGATGCTGCTGCTGCTGTTCTCACTAAAACCAGGAAGATAGAACATAACCCCAGTTTTAAAGTCCCTCCACTGGCTCCCTGTAGCTCAGAGGATAGACTTTAAAATACTGTTGTTAGTT